>SJYV01051380.1:0-16398 GCA_006410875.1 Neotragus pygmaeus | reverse complement strand
GGTGCCCTGGCCTAAGGTTTGCCTTCAGCACATGGAAATGAGCAGTGCCCCTGGCATGGGCCAGTGAGAACGGGGTGGTGGGGCGTTTCATCTGGATGCATTCATCATCTCTAACCCCTCCCCACAGCTCCAGTATACCCTTTTGCAAACTTTATCCTGGGTTTCTGGAAAATTCGATAAAATAGACACCTGAAAAAGGACAGAACTACATGGAGATAAGTGTAGCATTACTTACATAGTGTAGGTATAGTTGCTATGTACAGTGCATATAGCTATGTAGAGTAGGTATAGTTAGTTATGTAGTGCAAGTATAGTTAGTTATGTAGAGTAGATATAGTTAGTTATGTAGAATAGGTATAGTTAGTTATGTAGAGTAGATATAGCTAGTTATGCAGATAGTATAGTTAGTTATGTACAGTAGCTATAGTTGGTTATAAAGATTAGGTATAGTTATTTGAGTAGTATAGGTATAGCTAGTTAAATTGGAGAAGGAAATGGCAACCCACTCCAGTGTCCTTGCCTGGAGAATCCCAGGGACGGGGGAGCCTGGTGGGCTGTCGTCTCTGGGGTTGCACAGAGTCAGACACGACTGAAGCGACTTAGCAGCAGCAGCAGCATAGTTAGTTATGTAGAGTAGGATATAGTTAGTCAAGTAGCATAGGTATAGCTAGTTAAGAAGTACAGATATAGTTTAGTCATGTAGGGCAGGTATAGTTAGTGATATAGCGTCAGCATAGTTAGTTACGTAGTGTAGGTATTGTTGGTTAAGCTGTGTCGTCATATCAGTCATCCAGCAATAAGCAACACGTTGAACAAGCTTGCCTTCCCTCTGAGACCTAATAAACGGCACCTCACTGTACAGTCTGCTCAAGGAGAGGACAGTCCTGGAACTTAGCCCTGTTAATGGTCGTTATGTATGTTGTCAGCAAGGGGGAATGATGATAAGGGAGCTAAGTAAGCATATCCATTAGACAGCCTGGCAGTGAAGGGAGCCAGCTAGGGTTTGTAAGGGAAAGCATTAATTCAGAAGTCACGAGGGACCTCGTTTTAGTTATTTTTAAAAGAAAAGGACACCATGGTGGGATGGCCTTGGCTTAGGACGGGATCGAATGCCTGTGGCACAGATGCAAGAAGGAGCGCACGAGGCCTTGGAAGGAGAGGCCGGGGAGGCTGGGCACTGGCTCCTCCTCGCACCCCCAGAGTGAGCTTTTTCCACTGCCAGCCAGGCTGTGATTTGGGATTTGGTTCTAATCCAATTTGGCGTTCCATACTGCACCATGAGACAACTGCTGGGCTGAGAGAAGCTGAAAAAGACTGACTGTGGAATCAGAACCTATAAATCCAGATTAATCCACATACATATTACCTACAGGTAACCTAGGCAGTCCACTAAGTATCTTTGAGCTTCGGGTTCTTCATCTGTAAAATGGGCCTCACAGAACACAGGGAATGTGTTCCTGGTGAATTGCCATTGCTCCATAAATATTAGTCCCCAAGTTTGTCTCTCAGTATTTATTAGGCCTCGGACGGTCTTGAAGCTGAAACCCATCCTTGCTCCGTACAGAGATGCATCTTTAGCCAAGCAGTGCTTCCCTACACTTTTACACCACAGCACATCAGAAAGATGGTACTTGTCTAGTTCAGTTCAGTTCAGTCGCTCAGCTGTGTTCAACTTTTTGCAACCCCATGAATTGCAGCATGCCAGGCCTCCCTGTCCATCACCAGCTCCNGAATCCCAGGGACGGGGGAGCCTGGTGGGCTGCTGTCTATGGGGTCGCACAGAGTCAGACACTACTGAAGCGACTTAGCGGCAGCAGCATTAGACTTCATCTTACTGCCATCTGATTTCCTCCTAGACTAACACCGTCACAGCCTTGTCATGGGTACCACGTTCCTACATTTTAAAACAAATGCTTTAAGGTCCTTATCTTACTTGACACTGAGAGTCTGTATTAACCAACTCCATGTACACCACTCACTCTATAATACATGAACATAGGACAAGGGGTTCCACTTACACAGTCACGAACTAATGGTGGCACTTGGAGGTGTGAAACCTAGCAACCGGCTTTTTCCTTTGTGTCTGGTAATGTGAACCAATTCTTCCTTCGGATGTCCTTTTATTTTAGTTTCTAAAATATCATACGTGCAGCATGGTTACTTCTCAGCAAGTCTACATCCCTTGGCCTACCTCTTAAATGTCAACTTCCCTGGGACACTATTCTAGGCTTTCTGACACCCTATTAAATCTATGGTTTCAATTTCCTACTTTTTGATAACACCTACATCCAAATCCTAAGAGTAATAATGATAATAGATAGTACTTCTGCTACTCTTACATTTTACCATTTTTTATGTGTGTTTTATCATCACAGTTGCAGGAGGAAAATATTATTTTTATTCCAGCTTCAAAGATGTGGAAAGTTAAGTTCAGAGAGATTTAAGCTAACTGTTCATGGCGGCAGTGCTGTTTGGTGGCAGAGCCAAGATTTGCACCAGATAATTTGTCCTTCAAGTTTCCTTCGGGTGCTGCCAACGCTAATGGATATCGCCAAACTCAAGCCTATGCAATAAGCCTTACCCACACTGCCTCCTGGACTTGATATACTCATGTAGGACCACTGGGTTTTTCTACCTTTGTATAGCTGATGTTTCAGTATTGACAATCATATGACTGGCTAGGCCTGGACATGTAAAGATTTTGGTCAACAGGGAACTTCAACTGAAACCAACTAATCATCTCCTGGCCAAATAAGACCAAGATGAAGGTGTCCAAGTTGGAGAAAAGTATGTTCCTACTTCATTTATACAAGCATGGCTTAAATGAAACACAAAACCTAAATATAGACATAATTCCAACTTTTCAAGTGAAAGATTGTGCCATGGGAAAAATCCATGATGCTATACCTCTGCACAATTATTTACAGAAAATACTTTACATGAAAATGTAAAATACATGTAATCTTCATTTCAGTTAAGAATGTGATTCACTCAGAGATGTTTGAACCATTCAGACCACATGCTAACCAATCAGAACATAGCAATACCCAGACCAAAGGCCATTCACAAGGTGAGATATATATTTGCTCCAATCCTATAAGAAACTTTTCAAAAAGATGTACATTTTAGGTACCACAGATATATGAAAAAGTGACTTAATCATGGCAGCTACTGCTGCTGCTAAGTCACTTCAGTTGTGTCTGACTCTGTGTGACCCCATAAATGGCAGCCCACCAGGCTCCCTGTCCCTACGATTCTCCAGGCAAGAACACTGGAGTGGGTCACGGTAGCTGGCAAAATCATATATTTTACCAATAATAGGTATGCATGTAATAAAGGCAGAAATTCTTATCACTTTATGTTAAATGAGACCAGTGATAATTTGTGCCCTGTGCCTAACTTCAGCTGAGCTCTGATGCGCTATAGTTCCTTCAGTCTTGAATTCATTATACTCAGAATGGAACTCATCACATGTTCCCTTGAACCTGATGCCCCCCTCATGTCAGGACTGCAGTGAAAGACTCCATCATGAAACAGTGCTCCAGTTAGAAACATGGGCATGATCTTTGGTTTCTCCCTCTTGACAACTTCCAAAATGCTTTTGTAATACAATCTCATGCAATGTTTTGATGATCACAGTCCTGTGAGGCTGTATTTTATAAATGAAAACATTTATATTCGAAGAGGTTGACTTATCCAAAGGCACAGACCTAATAGTTAAGACGTTTAATTTATGCTGCCTCAGTTAATATATTTGTTTATATGGGCACCAGTGGAGACTAGTGCCCATATATNAAATGAAAACATTTATATTCGAAGAGGTTGACTTATCCAAAGGCACAGACCTAATAGTTAAGACGTTTAATTTATGCTGCCTCAGTTAATATATTTGTTTATATGGGCACCAGTGGAGACTAGTGCCCATATATCAACCATTCCATTCTAAAGGAGATCAGTCCTGGGTGTTCTTTGGAAGGAATGATGCTAAAGCTGAAACTCCAATACTTTGGCCACCTCATGTGAAGAGTTGACTCATTGGAAAGGACTCTGATGCTAGCAGGGATTGGGGGCAGGAGGAGAAGGGGACGACAGAGGATGAGATGGCTGGATGGCATCACCGACTCGGTGGATGTGAGTCTGAGTGAACTCCAGGAGTTGGTGATGGACAGGGAGGCCTGGCGTGCTGCAATTCAAGGGGTTGCAAAGACTTGGACACGACTGAGTGACTGAACTGAACTATCTCATATAATCATTAGAAAATTTCTGTGATTAAAACCTTTTTTCTAAAATGAGGTAATTAAATGCAAGAAGAGATTAAGTCAGTCACTACAGAATTGAAGTCAAGATTTGAACTCAAGTCTGTCAGGCTTAAAAAAGAAAGCAAAAGTGTTAGTCACTCAGTGGCGTCCAACTCTTTGTGACCCCATGGACAGGAGCCTGCCAGGCTCCTCTGTCCATGGAATTCTCCGAGAATACTGGAGTGGGTTGCCATTTCCTATTCCAGGGAATATTCTTGACCCAGGATTGAACCCACATCTCCTGCATTGCAGGCAGCTTCTTTACCCTCTGGGCCACCAGAGAACCCCCATCAGGCTTAAAATCTCCTCTTAATTACTCTTTCCCTCAGTAAATTACAAAGTAGGTGTCTAAATCCAATTTATTATCCTAGTATGTGATCATCCCACCCACTAGCTGTCCCAGTGATGGGACATTTTCCTTAATTTGGGTCTAATAGTGTTATAATAACAACTGTTATACTTTAGACCTTTTTCTTGAAAATGATTTTTAAAACTTTTGTATACACATTTACTTTTACAGAGACTATTAAATCTAAATGATATTTTAGTGACTGAGAAATTTATGATGCATTTCAAAGTTGTCCTTATTAAAGATAATTTTCTATAACAGAGCTGGAGTTTTCTTTATTAAAAAAAAATCAGAACACAAAGAAAACCTAACATTAACCAGACTCTAGAAAAAATAATACTTTCTTTAGAATACTTTAATAATTCTGTTTTCCTACCATTTCCTTTCTTGTCTAAAATAAACATACATAATTTTTCTCTATTCATCTTCTCTCACATTCTCCAAGAAAACCCCAAACATTCTGGATATTTTTAATTAATAAAACTGGTAAGTTTTATGCATAGTACATATGAAAAAGGAGAAAGACTGAGGATTAAATGATCTGTTTAAGTATTTAAAAAATGGACCAGCAATAGCACTAGGAGCAGAACATATTTTAATCTGTCTTGCAAACTAAACCCAGAGACTTGGTTTTTGACATCTGAGAAAAAGAACCACATTTCTGAAATATGTTCAGCCTCTGTCAGTTTTAGGAGTTAGATCAATGCCATAAACATATACTTGCCACAGAAGAGCAACACAAGACTATGCTATAAGCAGCAACTGATGTATGGAACCATCACACATGGGAAGAAATTATCAATTAACTAACTTCCTATGTTCATTTTGCCAGATGGAACCCACGTGTAAATATACAATTTAAAATAACATTTTTTTTCTTAGAAGATACTTAGAAGAAGGTTTTGAAGATGCTGTAGTTGCTTTCCTCTCTCTCTCTCTATCCTTTCTCTCCCAGCCACTNTCAATTAACTAACTTCCTATGTTCATTTTGCCAGATGGAACCCACGTGTAAATATACAATTTAAAATAACATTTTTTTTCTTAGAAGATACTTAGAAGAAGGTTTTGAAGATGCTGTAGTTGCTTTCCTCTCTCTCTCTCTATCCTTTCTCTCCCAGCCACTCCAGTTAGACCGCTGTAAAAATCACTAGTGCCCAAAGATGAAGGTAAACTTCTAGAGAGGCCCTGCCAGGTGTTCTGAAGAGTATCCTACAGACCGAGGGATCAGATTTGCCTATCTTTATATTGTATAATCTTCAGGATGAACAATGCCACGAGGTTCTGACTACTTCATCCTCACTCATTTCCCTCGTTTAAAAAGTGCCAAAATCCCATATTACATTTTCTTTAATTGAAAGAAAGTACACCATTCCCCTGATTACCTTCTGTCTAAATATGAACACTTTATGGCTCCCCTTCATTCATCACCTCTTAAGTGTTATAATATCCTTGTTTGTGTACAAAATTAAACCTGTGTTTCTATTCAACAGGCTTTGTTAATTACACAAGTTTTATCTGTTTTCATTTGTACAATCTAAGAAGAAAGATGTAACTGATAAACATTGCTCTATTTAAATGATTCTTTTTAATAGCACTGGAGTAGACAGCTGCATGAATGTCTCTGACTGTTGTTATAGCCTAAGCTATTTTTAACAAACCACAGATAGAGGAGAATCTACGACTTCTGTGAATTATCAAATGGTTAAAAATACAAGTTATCAAATGGTTAAAAATACAAGGCCTTCTCAGGAGCCTCCAGTCTTTCTAACTACTATGCCAAGTTTAAATTCTTTGAACTACTTTTCAGGAGTCACAGCATGGCCTTACTAGGTCTCCATTGTTCTTTGATAGAAACCCACACCCCTTTGCTGAAGGCGTCATGCTCTTTTCCATCTCTTCACCTTTCCCAATACCCTTCTATTTGCCTATTTTTAACATAAAAGTACAGTCCTCAAATGGTTTGTTATCTCTTCAAAGAAAGATTTCTCCATCTTTTCCAACCTATTTTCATCACCAACCTCTCCACGTTTATAGAAAATTTGTAGGACATAACACAAACTGGCATTTATTTATATACTGCTTCCTAGCTGATTGTATTGACAAATCAAATCTTTTCATCTAATTTATAAACTCTGAAAGCACAGGAAATGTTATATTTGGTGCGGGGGGCGGGGGGGGGTGCATTTCCTAACAGATACTGTCTATACAATAGGTGATCGATAAACTCAAATATTCTAAGAGATTAAAATATTTTCTGTCCCAGGTTTCCCAAGAAGGGTTATCCACTCTGGAATAAAGGCATGGGGTCCAAATGGCCAAGTCCATTGTTTATCAAGGGCTTCCCTGGTGGCTTGGATGGTAAAGAATCTGCCTGCAGTGTGGGAGATCCAGGTTTGATCCCTGGGTTGAGAAGATCCCCTAGAGGAGGAAATGGCAACTCACTCCAATATTCTTGCCTGGAAAGTTCCATGGACAGAGGAGGCTGCTGGGCTACAGTCCATGGAATCACAAAGAATTGAACACGACTGAGCATGCAAGTATATGAATTGCTTATCAAGATGTTTCCATCACTGAGGTCATGTGGTACATGTTGGAAAAGGAATGAGCTGGTGGATATTCCAGGTTTCTACTTACTAGCTGTCTTACATAGGCAAGCAAGTTAATCTCTGAGCCACTGACACCTCTGTATAAAGTCAAGGATAAGAACACTTATCTCTTACTGATTTCTTTGTTTCCCTTGAATATCCTGTGCATATCCTACATCAAGGCTCTTTCTTCTGTTTAAACATTTCTTCCCCATCTCTTTATCTAGTGCATGTCTATTCTTAAACATCACATTCTTATAGAAGCTTTACTTACTTGTTTATCATTTTGTTTTGTTCAATGGCTATCTTTTTTGGTTAACTGTACTCTGATAGAACTCAGGTAGCACTAGTGGTAAAGAGCCCGCCTGCCAATGCAGGAGACGTAAGAGATGCAGGTTCGATCTCCAGGTCAGAAAGATCCTCTGGAGAAGGGCATGGCAACCCACTCCAGTATTCTTGCCTGGAAAATCGCAGGGACAGAGGAGCCTGGCAGGCTGAGGTCCACAGGGTCGCACAGAGTCAGATATAACTGAAGTGACTTAGTGCACATGCATGTACTCTGATAGAAAGCTCAGATTGCATTGTGTAATTCAAACTACATATCCAGGACATTATATAAATAAGCAAACGCTACTTACTCAATAGTTGTTTCCTTTCCTCTTTCCTCTTATTATATTTGATTTGTTTGTAGCTTAGGTCCCTTAAGTAACTTTTCTTATTCCTTGATGTGCTCTTAGCATTTGACTAATCACCACACAAAAATGTGAAGTGAAGAAACACACACCAAAAATGTGCTATTTACATAAAGAAAGCAACAAGGTCAAGCAAGACAAAAAATATGGGTCCATATCTCCTTTGTATGAATTGGCTAAGCAGAAGATTCACCATAATTTCAAACCTAGCTGCTTATCTGGACACGAGTAAATAGTTCTTACAACTGGATTTCCTTAGATAATATTTTCTTAACCCATTAATGTGAAACTGTTTAAAATTAAGTGTACAAAGAGAAAGCGTCTCATGACGGAATATGAAAAGGTTAATCTGGAAATCCTTCTTTGTACCTGAACTCTTGGGGCTTCCCAGGTGGCACTGGTGGTAAGAAGCCACCTGCCAGTGAAGGAGGCACAGGGATGCAGGTTCAGTCTCTGGGTTGGGAAGTTCCCCTGGGGGAGGGCATGGCAACTCACTCCACTATTCTGGACTGGAGAATCCCATGGACAGGGAGCCTGGTGGGCTGCAGTCCAGTGGGGTCACAAAGAGTCAGACATAAATGAAGCAACCTTAGCATGCATACATGTACGTGAACTATTACTAAGAGGTACTACCATGGAATAGACTTCTACAATGGAAAACATATAAATATTAGATTAATAGCTATTGTTATTTTCATGCTTAGCATCAGTGGTTTGTCCCATGAAACCTGCATTAAGAATCCAAGGCTTTCCAGGACTCCGTGAAAAGAATCCGCCTGCCAATAGAGGTGACATGGGTTCGATCCCTGGTCCGGGAGGATCCCATATGCCACAAAGTACCTAAGTCTGTGCACCACAAACACAAATGGTCTGTGCTCTAGAGCCCAGAGGCCACAATTATTGAGCCCATGCGCTGCGACTACTGATGTGCCTGCACCCTGGAGCCCGGGCTCCCCAACAAGAGAAGACGCTACAGTGAGAAACCCGCTCACTGCAAAGAAGTGTAGCTCCCGCCCTCTGCAACTAGAGGAAAGTCCAGGCAGCAGCAAAGACCCAGCACAGCCATAAATCAATAAATATTTTTAAAAACCTGCATCAGAATCCAGACCAATACAAGTTATTAAGAATGAAGGAACACACACATCAATCATTGATGTAGTACTAAATGAGATCCGACAATGCCATTCTCACTGAAGCAAGAAAACACTTGTTATTAAAACGAGAGGTCTTATTCCATTTAGTAAGAAAAAGTAGGGTGTTTACCTAAAATTAAAAACAAACCCTTGAAGGCTGTACAAATAAAATCTCCTGTTCAATTTATTCAGACTGAAGGTTAATGCTAACCACTACACCCTTCGGGGGGGAATAAAAGTATACTACTTGGCTTTATTTACACAACTGTTAATGAAAGCAAAGTTTCTCAGGAAACAGGTAGTGACGACTGCTCAAACAGTGACAATTAGATTTGGCTGGCAGTACCTGGTGGAGCAATGGTCCCTGAGGGGGCTTCTCAAGTAAAATTCCAACCCCACACAGCTAAGCACTTGCAGTCAGTGCCAACATACGTGGAATGCAGGATTAAAGAAATTGAAACCCAAATCCAAGAAACATGACTTTCTGAACTCCTCAGCTAGCAGAATTATATCATCGTGCCTGCCTCACACAAATAAGAAAAGACCATGAAAATATAGCTTATTTCAACTTTAATACCTGGGTTACATCTTTCCTTATTTATAAAAGGCAAGATGTCATTCAAATTGATAAAAATATTACTGGAGCGCATTAANCGCAGTACCCTTTCCATCCAATTCAGTGGGGGGATCTCATCTTTTAAGCAGCTTGATGCTCAAATGGAGGCAGCCCAGGACATCAAATATATCAGGGTTCTATGAACAAGTGACTGTTGAGAGAGGTGTTGACTATTTTGTTACTTTGATATAGACTAATTAGCATTTATTTAGAACGTCTGTGTTGGGAACGTTTGTGACATGCCTTATATGTTTTACCTCTTTTGAAGCTCTGGACTACCTTATTCGAGCTTTATAACAACCCTCAAAGGTTGATATTCTTGTGATTACAACTTCATAGTTGAGGAAACCAAAGCATAAAGAAATTAAGTAATTTGTCCGAGGCCAACCACTAGTAATCGCTGGAGCTGGGCTTCCGACTTAGGTGGAAAAGCGATTCCTGAGGCCCAGATCCTCCTCATCCCCTCCTTTTTGCTTGGAGAAAAGGAAGCCTAGGGTTTTCTTTTTTGCTAAGTCGCTCCTTTTGTGTCAGACTCTTTGCGACCCCATGTACTGCAGCCCACCAGGCTCCTCTGTCCCTGGGATCCTCCAGGCAAGAATACTGGGGCGGGTTGCCATGCCCTCCTCTAAGTGATCTNTTAGCATGCATACATGTACGTGAACTATTACTAAGAGGTACTACCATGGAATAGACTTCTACAATGGAAAACATATAAATATTAGATTAATAGCTATTGTTATTTTCATGCTTAGCATCAGTGGTTTGTCCCATGAAACCTGCATTAAGAATCCAAGGCTTTCCAGGACTCCGTGAAAAGAATCCGCCTGCCAATAGAGGTGACATGGGTTCGATCCCTGGTCCGGGAGGATCCCATATGCCACAAAGTACCTAAGTCTGTGCACCACAAACACAAATGGTCTGTGCTCTAGAGCCCAGAGGCCACAATTATTGAGCCCATGCGCTGCGACTACTGATGTGCCTGCACCCTGGAGCCCGGGCTCCCCAACAAGAGAAGACGCTACAGTGAGAAACCCGCTCACTGCAAAGAAGTGTAGCTCCCGCCCTCTGCAACTAGAGGAAAGTCCAGGCAGCAGCAAAGACCCAGCACAGCCATAAATCAATAAATATTTTTAAAAACCTGCATCAGAATCCAGACCAATACAAGTTATTAAGAATGAAGGAACACACACATCAATCATTGATGTAGTACTAAATGAGATCCGACAATGCCATTCTCACTGAAGCAAGAAAACACTTGTTATTAAAACGAGAGGTCTTATTCCATTTAGTAAGAAAAAGTAGGGTGTTTACCTAAAATTAAAAACAAACCCTTGAAGGCTGTACAAATAAAATCTCCTGTTCAATTTATTCAGACTGAAGGTTAATGCTAACCACTACACCCTTCGGGGGGGAATAAAAGTATACTACTTGGCTTTATTTACACAACTGTTAATGAAAGCAAAGTTTCTCAGGAAACAGGTAGTGACGACTGCTCAAACAGTGACAATTAGATTTGGCTGGCAGTACCTGGTGGAGCAATGGTCCCTGAGGGGGCTTCTCAAGTAAAATTCCAACCCCACACAGCTAAGCACTTGCAGTCAGTGCCAACATACGTGGAATGCAGGATTAAAGAAATTGAAACCCAAATCCAAGAAACATGACTTTCTGAACTCCTCAGCTAGCAGAATTATATCATCGTGCCTGCCTCACACAAATAAGAAAAGACCATGAAAATATAGCTTATTTCAACTTTAATACCTGGGTTACATCTTTCCTTATTTATAAAAGGCAAGATGTCATTCAAATTGATAAAAATATTACTGGAGCGCATTAAAAGGTATAGGTATTACGTGAACAAAAAAGAAAAAAAAAACAATGGGAATTCACAAGGGAAAAATATTGAATCCACTCATATTTGAAGAAATAAAAGTTTTTTGAAAGATAATGCAATCTTTGCCTGCACATTTGTCTAACCCATTTTGTCTAATAATTTCATAATTTAACATTGTCAATCGTAATCTTGCTACACTTGTAGAAAGACTACAGAATACAATGACGTGTGCTCATCTTCTTCTGTGAGAACTCCAAAATTACAATTCACTGCTGAACAACCATTGACAGGAGAATGTTGAGTCCACCAAAAAAAGATATCCCACGTCCAAGGGCAAAGGAGAAGCCCCAGCAAGACAGTAGGAGGGGCAAAATCACATTTAGAATCAAACCCCATACCTGCCAGAGATGCTAGGAGGACTCCAACAAAACCTTGCACACACCAGGACCCAGAGACCCCACAGAGACTGAGCCAGACCTGTGTTTGAGTCTCCTCGGAGGTACGGGTCAGCAGTGGCTTGCTGCAGCAGGGGCAGAGGCTCTGGGTGCAGCTACCTGGTCACACAGCCTGGGGCATAAGCCCTCCTGGAGTCGCCATTAACCCAGCTGCCAAGCAGATGACCCACGAACTGCAGAACAACTATACCAAAGAAATTCTCAAACTATTAAGAAAGTTCTAAGACCCACAACAGATTTCTCAACCTGGGTATCTGCAAAAGGGACTGAGAATCCCCAGGGAATTTAACTTTGAAGGCCAATGGGATTTGATTACACAACTTACACGGGACTGGGGGAACAGACACTTGGAGGAAACAAACAAAACCTTGCACACACCAAGACCCACGAGAAAGGAGCAGTGACCCCACAAGAGACTGGTCCAGACTTGCCTGTGAGTGCGCAGGAGTCTCCAGTGAAGGCGTGGGCCAGCGGGGCCCTGCTGCAGGGTCAGGGGCACTGAGAGAGGCAGTGCGTGCACTGGACCTTTTGAAGGATGTTGCCATTATTTTCATTACCTCCACCACAGTTTGGTCTCAGGCCAAACAACAGGAGGGAACAGAGCCCTGCCCATCAACACACAATTGGATTAAAGATTTACTGAGCAAGGCCCTGAGCATTAGAACAGGACCAGTTTCCCCCACAGTCAGTATCTCCTATCAGAAAGCTTCCAAAGCCTCTTATCCTTATCCCTCAGAGAGCAGACAGAATGAAAGCAACAATCACAGAAAATTAATCAAACTGATCACTTGGACCACAGCCTTGTCTAACTCAAAGAAACTATGAGCCATGCCGTGTAGGGCCACCTAAGACGGATGGGTCCTGATGAGTTCTGACAAAATGTGGTCCACTGGAGAAGGGAATGGCAAACCACTTCAGTATTCTTGCCTTGAGAANAGGTAAAATTATTAAATGAAATGCAAATGACTGTACCAGAAATTGGATGTCATTTAACACTTTGGTATTATTGAACCACGTGGGGCTCATCTACCATGAGTTGACTTAGCAGCCATTCCTAACTACCTTGTCCTTTTTTCATGGAAGCTATAAAAATAAACACTCTCTTTTCCTATACAACTTCTAGTCTGGCATGAATTTATAACATAGTTCTCACCAATGAGAAGTCAGAAGAAGTCTACAAGCAATTACTTGCCTGTCTGTATGCAAAGACAAAGCTTTGAAAGGAAATTTTGTACCTTCCATCCTATTCCAGTCTGGTGCCTAGGTACTTGGCAACAGAAAAGGAATCATGACCATAGGTAGCACTAAAGATAGCATAACAGAAGAACAGAAAGAACTTGTGTTACTGATGACATCATTGTGCCACCGTACTCGCCCTGAACTTTATATTATATGAGACAAACACAACACTTATTTAAGTAATTATTATAGGATGTTCAATTACTGGCTGCCAAATGCTCTCTTAATCTCTGCAGAGTGATTTGTCTTTATGTCTAAATAATCTTTAGAATGATGAGAATTTGTATTATGTTATTTAAATTCTGGGAATTATTCCAAAGAGATTGATTTATACAAGGCCTGTATGCCCCAAAATGAATGAGTTTGAATAAGAAATTATATTATATGCAAAACTGTTTATTTCAGCACTATTTATAATACTGAAAAGTAGGAAAAAATTAAATGGTAAGTAGGGGTTGGAAAGTAAATTAAACAAGTGATGTTTATTTAATAAGCCATTATCTAACAATAAAATGACTCTTGAAAATGAACAGAGATAATTTAATATAAATAGAAAGTTAAAATTAATATTCAAATTTGTATACAACATGATTAAATGCTATATTAAAGAATATATAATGTTTCGTTTCAAGTTGATATGCATTATGGAATATTTTATTGCAATTTCATCACCTGATTTTTTCCCCTTAATTATGGCTACATTAGTATAAAACTTCCATGTGACTTTTAAAAAATGATGCAAAATTTCAGAAAAATGTAAAAGTAGACAAAATGGTATAAACTCATAACTTCAAACTGGTTCCTGTATATTCCTACACATATCCTCTTTTTCCATCCTAGATTATTTTGAGTTAACTACCAACTAGCATCATATAATTTTTCTGTAACAATATCTTGAAACAGTATCTTTCAAACAATATCTTGAAAAGTTAAGAATGTTTTAAAAAAATATGACCACCATATCTTTGTCACACCCTTATAAGAATTAAATAAGTTCTTAACATTATAATCAGCTATTCACTTTCTTTTCAAAACTTCATAATGATCTTATAAATGTTTTCTGCTTTTGGGAATCCAAAAAGCTTCCATTATCTGAAATGGTTGATATGTCTACTTCTGCCTGCTGTTTCTTTGCAACTCACTTGATAAAGAAGTTGAGACATCAGTTCAGTAGAATTTCTCAAAGTATGGATTTAGCTAATTACATCTAGATGGTACAATTTATAATGTTCCCCTGTCAAACATGAATTTAGTTCTCTGTCAATAACACTGTGAATGGTCCTGCTCTTTCATGTTTAAGTGATATTATCAGTCACTGATGATCAATGCTCAACACCACCTTTATTAGAGTTTGCAGAAAGTATTTTATTTTAAACATCAACAAGAATACTTCTAAAAAAATTTTTTTTATTTCTTCAGCTACTTGAATTAAATTAAGTTTTCTCAACCCAGGTGCTATGTTTAGACTGGATAACTCTGTGTGAAAGGTTGTTCTGTGTACTGTAGAAGGCTTAGTAGCATCCCTGGCCTCTTCTTACTAGATACTGTTAGCACTCTTCCCTCAGTCACTAGAAAAACAAAAAACAATGCCCCCACATCATTACCAAATTATCCTGGAGGCAAAATTGTCCCCAGTTGAAAACTACCAGGTTATCCTAAAGGTTACACATGAAGAACAGAATTATGCTTTTCCTTTACTTCTCAATTTTCAAGGACTTCCTTGGTGGCTCAAACAGTAAACTGTCTTGCTTATAATGTGGGAGACCTGGATTCAATCCCTGGCCTGGGAAGATCCCCTGGAGAAGGAAATGGCAACCCACTCCAGTATCCTTGCCTGGAAAATCCCATGGATGGAGAAGCCTCGTAGGCTACAGTCCATGGGATCACAAAGAGTCAAACACAACTGAGCGACTTCACTGACTCACTCTTTTCAAAATGGTTAGTTCTCAAGCTTTTGTTGAGAAGGCATATGAGATTTTCTTTCCAGTATCATTATAAATTCATGATTTAAAATGTATTTTATGTCTTTCATATAATGTACTTTTCCAACTTATGTTCATGTTTTCCTATTTTTGGTGGTTTGAGCCTTTCACAGTTGTTTCCTAAATTCCTTTGATGCATCTAGTGGCCTTGCTTTCTACTGTAACAAGTTAATCCAAACAAATTTTGTACATTTCCTGATCAGGAAACTCTTCAGTTTTCTTGATCCACAATAATATCTTTTGAAACAAAAAAAANAAAATGGTAATTATTTGAGGTGATACAGGTGTTGACTAACCCTACTGAGGTAATCATTTCACAATACAGTAAATGTATCAAATCAACACATTGTACACCTTAAACTTGCACAACGTTATATATAAACCATACCTTGATAGAGCGAGAAAAAATCTAATTTATAAAATATTACACTTCAAAATTGTTTCCTGTCTTGTCTACATAGAGGTACACACACACACACACACTCCTTCTCTCACAGGATGCTAATTAATCCTAAGAGGTCCAGTACAGAATACTATATAGTACAAATGCCAAGAGCTCAGACTCAAAGTAGCCTGCCGGGCATACAGTTCTGGCTCTACCATTTGCTACAGTGTGACCTCAGACAGGTTACATAAAGGTGTCTTTTGTAAGATGAGAATAGGTAGTAACAGTTTTCCCCAAGCGTGCTTGCTGAATATAAATACATACATATATATATTTATATTTACTTACAAATGTGTATTTACTTATATGCATATTTACATGTCATATAATAAGTACTCAGTGCTTGCTCAGATTGGAGATCATTTTATTTTGCTAAAGGAAAATGAGTAGACATAGGTGTGAATTTTATCTGAGTGAGCCCTAGGCCTCCTCTCCACTGGGGATTTGTTTCTTTCGCATTTACTCAAGGGTAGGATGGCCCTTTCTGAGTGTTTTCTTTGAAGGCCTAGTATTGAAATTCATTCCAGTACTATGGAAGGAAGCCAAGAACGCCAGCTTTTCTTGGAAGGCTGCAAGCCTTAGAACAACCTGAGCCAAGGGGGCCAGAGTGCTGGCAGTGAGTCAACTCCTTATTAAAAAGCACTTATTGATAACCTGCTGAGTGCTGGGTACAGGAGCAGGGGCTATGGAGGGGGTACAAACAAAATTAGAAATGAGGTTTCTACCCTTCAGGAATATGTAACTAGACAGATACACAGACACACAGACACACA
>SJYV01051374.1:114360-154261 GCA_006410875.1 Neotragus pygmaeus | reverse complement strand
TTTTCTGTATTTTTTAAATATCTGGAATGAATAGTATTAATTACTCTTGCAATCAGAAAAACAACAGTAAACAGGTATTTAAAAATAAATTTAGGAGGAGAAAAAATTTTCTACAGCAAGTGAACGGAAGGGGGGGAAAGTTTTTCTCACCACAGGTTGAAGCACTTATAATCCTACTACAATCAGCTTTCTAAATCTAACTGAACACTGACCTTGCTTGGCCATCATCTCTTTTTGCACCATGCAAGAATTCTTTTTGAACCAAATGGTCATCGGCAACAGAAGAGGGACTTTCCTTTTCACCAGCCAACAGAGGCTGTGCAGCACTGGAACTACTGTTCTCCTCTGAAGAAGAGGATGAGCTATGAGATCGTAATGGTACTTGAAGACTAAGGTGCTGAGTTTTCCTCTCTACTTCTATTCCCACTGATTTGTTTTCCCATTCTTTCCTCTTTATGCCATTCACATTACCTAAACAAACAAAAAAGTAGGTTACATAAACATAATAATTCCAAAAACAATTTATGAAAAATATGACAACGTAATCGAATACCCTGTTGTTAAGTGTGTAGTTGTTTTTAAAAAGCACAAGTAACTAATTTCACATAGCAGTATGCTAAACACTACAGAAAGATATCAACATACATATGAAATAAGAGTTCACAGACTGAATTTCTTCTTTTTCAAATAACTATTTATACGAAAAATCTCCAACTTAGAAAAATTTCAAGAGTGTTAACAAATCAAAGCTATTTCACTCTAAATTACCTATTTTAAACACTTTGCCCACACTTGCTCAGTGTATATCAACAGACATAATATTTTGGGAACCACCTAAGAGTAACCTGCAGTCATGGTTTTTTACCCTAAATACTCAAAAGGTTTATTTCCTAATAATACAAAAACAGTATAGTTATCAACTTGGTATATTTGATGCTGATACCATACAGTTATCTAGTCTACCATGTGCTTTCCAATTTTCTCAAAAGGCCCAATAATGTCCTTTAAAGACTTTTGCCTTCTCCAGTACAGGATCCAATCTAGGACTGTATATTACTGCATTCAGTTGTCCCGTCTTCCTGAATCTGGAACATTCTCTCAGCCCTTTATGAGAGCCCTGTGATGTGTTATGTAAATTGGGGGCAAACAGAAATAAAAGGAGAATTCTAGAGCTGCTTATGGAAAAAATACATATATTGCTGCCCTACTTCCCCTCTCCTCCAGCTATCCTTGTGCTATTCACAAGAGAGGAACCTGCTAGTAGGAGAAAATGTCTCATCAAGTAGAAGGCAATTCCAGATAGAACTTAAGTGGTAAGAAGACTTAAGAACTTAAAATACAAGTAGTATTTGCTTCTACTATCACGAATGTAAAAATCACAACCAAAATCAAAAGAAAAATGGGCTCGATTCACTTTTAAATGATAGGAAACTAGTATTTACTGACCTTCCAAGGAATTTCTTTAGTTATACCAATATGCCCTTCTTAATTCTATCCTGACACTGTACATCTATATGTGGCTCCTGGAAAACTCAACAATCAGAAAGTCATATACTTATGAAGGGATTATGAAGGGGCTAACTTCAAGGTTCCCGGCTCAAGAAACTTATGGCAGTTTACCAATTACAACTCATTCTTGAGGGAGACAGACACAGAGACTCTCTATTACATAAGAACTAAAAATGAGGTTTCTTCTGTTTGCTGTTAGAGAATTTGCTATTTTCTCCCTTTTATACCATGTATAAATTCCCTATAGATTTTCTTCCTTGCATTTGTGAGAGTAAAAATTTGATCTACAGATTAGAGAATCAAGCATAGTCTTTATATATAGTGACAGCTGTGGTACGGTGGAAAAAACTTAAGTGGCTTTGATAACTGTGATTCTGGTTTCTGCTCAGCCACATACATGACTGTATGACTTCGTGCAACTCAGTCTCAGGGATGAACCTCAGTTATTTCACCACAAACAGGGAAAATAAAGAACTCACATGGGTAGCTTGAGGATGAAATGAGAAATGCTTATGAAAATCTTTAAAAACAAATATTATTCAAAAGTAAAAAGGTAATATAAGAAAGAAGATAGCTAAGTAAATTTTGTTTCGTATCTTTCTTGTCCTTTAAATGTCAAGAAGTTTTGGCATTTGCTGATTTTGTAAGGTAATCTGCTCTTATTCTGGTAAAACTTCTGAAGTCAAGTAACCTTAAACTAGCATGTACAATTTATTAATATTCAGTGAAAAATCATTTAAACAAGAATTTGGCATACATAAGAGCTCCATATACATGACAATCAAGCCAATAAATTGTTAAAAGTTAAAACTACTTCCTTTCTATTTTGTCTACTGACAAAAGGCAGAGCTAAGTTAATTATTTTGAATGGATCAAGGGAAAAAGGCTAAATACTAGTGCAATATCAAGACTTTTCCTAAATTTCACTTCTTAACAGTATGGCCACTTTACCAGTATGTATTGCATTTAATTGTAGGAACACATAATTAAGAAACACAATGGAAGATGTATTTCTGAAGTCTTTGGAGAAGAGATAATAGATAGATATAAATTCAATATGCCTAAATCCACCATTCACTGTTCATACCAAACTCATGTATCTGTAAAGTTATCCTACAGCCTCTAAGGAAACACCAAATTTCTTGACATGGATGATTTAAGTCATAAGGAGACTATTTTGCAAAAGTAGTGGATAACATGAGAGCCAATAGTATACATATTACTATTGGTAAGTTTTTCCTATAGAAGTAAACTGGTAAAACAATTATAAACTCAAACCACAGCTATTCTTAAGTGTATTTCTGGAATCTAGGGTCTGGGGAAATAATGATATATATGCAAATATTTAAAGCTGGGCTAGGAAAAATCACCCATGTTGACAGCAGGAGATCTGAACAGTAAATCTACTTTGCCTTATGCAACTCTGAAAAACTCACTAGGTCTTATCTGGCTATCATTAAATCACCTGCAAAACAAAGACAGGTTATAACTAAACCCTACAGAAAAGACTGTTCAAAAAACCAATCTGAACAATGTAACACTGAACTTCTCTCAGAATGACATAGGAATGAAGATAATAAAAGATAAACATAAGTGACAACAAACTACCATCTACAATTTTGGGAACTTCTTTAGTAATAATCCATTCTCCAGGCTGTAGCAGAGACTGTCCATAATACATATCAGACTCTGCACTTGTGCTTGAAAATGCAGAGCTACTGGAAGGTGTCAGCTCTTCAAGCTTGAAGAAATCTAGGCCAGTTACTGTGCCACCAAAGAATCTGCAGCCACCAAGACAACCACACTTGTTCTTACACCTCTTATTCTTCAGGGTATCATCTGGCCACAAAAACCACAACCTAAATAGAACACACAACAAAAGAAACAAAAGAACAACATCATAACAAAAACTCATTAGGAAATCAGAAACTTTTAAGCAAATAAATATGTTAACTGTTAATGTTTTTAAAAGACAAATTAAACACAAAGGTTTGTTTTTATTATTGACTATCTTTTTAATTATTTTGCCTTTCTTAAAAAAAAAATAGTCTCACCATGGTGAGATGAAAATAAGTAGGAACAATAATGAGAAACAGAACATACATTTTAAAAAATCAAAGAAAGTATATATATATATATAAATTAAACATTTAAATCCACTTCAAAGACAGCAGAAAACATTCTCAAAAGAAATAAAAATTTAAATACTAATTTAAAAAACAGACAGCACTATCAGTATAGATTATGCTTAATGGATTATAATATTTAGCATTTCAAAGACTTAGTTATATGGTAAGTTTAGTACACCAAAATGTTATAAATATGAGGCAAGTTAAGAAATTTCAATAAAATAAAAATAATACACCACTCTATTTTAGAAAAAAAATTGTGATTTTGTAATACGGACTCTGAATGAAGTATTAAGAATTAAGACAGTAAGAGTAAATGTCTGTAAAATTCTTTAGGCTCTGTGAGTGACCCCCACACAAAATTATCAGCTGTTAACTTCCCCCCTTCGTTAAAAATATTACATTATAGAAATCTGAGAAATATATTTTTATTCCTTTTTCAACTTTAAATAATAAAACCTCATATTAACAGACCATTTTTCTAAGCATTTCCACATGCTTTATCTCACTGGATCCTTAGGGCTCTCACAGGAAGATAGAATAAGTATTTCATTTTCTTTTTATATTCATTCATTTATATTTCTTGAAAATATCTACTATGTGCCTTGTGCTAGGCAAAACTGACATAACCTTACCCATATGAAGTTTATTGTGGGCAAAGACAGTAGTATCTAATCAAAAGTTATAGTAAGTGCTCTGAGATAAAGAAGAGGGTGTTGTGACAAAGAAAATAATGAAATATTATTACAAAAAAAATAATATTTGAGATGTAAAAGATGAGATAGAATAAATATATCAAGTTAGAAGTGAAGAAATAAATACATCAAGTTAGAAGAGGAACATCAGTCTGGACAAGACAAAAGGAAAAATAGGTATAACGTATGAAAATCCCTGTATGCAAAATCTGGAATACAGAAGTTGTGCAACAAATGTAACCTACCTGTCCCTATCTTTATATAAACCAATGTACTAGTTCTCAAACTTCGGCTCACATTAGAATCACTGGGAGCTGTATGTGTATGGCTGAGTCCCTTCGCTGTTCACCTCAATCACAACACTGTTTTGTTAATCGGCTATATCCTAACACAAAATAAAAGGCTTAAATAAAAAAAAAGAATTACTGGGAAGGCTTATTAAATTAATCTCCTGGCTGCAGTCACCATCCGCAGTGATTTGGGAGCCCAAGAAAATAAAATCTGTCACTGTTTCCACTTTCCACTTTTTTCCCATCTATTTGGCACGAAGTGATCAGACTGGATGCCATGAACTTAGTTTTTTCGAATGTTGAATTTTAAGCTAGCATTTTCACTCTCCTCTTTCACCCGCATCAAGAGGCTCTTTAGTTCCTCTTCACTTTCTGCCATTTGAGTGGTATCATTAGAGCTACTATGCAGGGAAAAGCGATTCACCATGGGCAGGTTACCTGTTCTTCTTGCTTGCTGGATATGCCAAGAATGCAAGGCTCTGACCAGGCTATTTCTCAGGATTCTGGAAAAAAGCAGGCTCACTCCACTTACTATAAAAGTGGTAAAAAGTTACCTAAGCTCAGTGTTCCTCTTCTGTAATGCATCATACTATGTGCAGACATCCATCATGGGTCTTTTCTGACATCCCCATGGGACTCAGGGATAGGGGTGCCAGGTTTAGCAAATAAAAGTAACATGTGCCATGTAACAGGTGGTGTATACTTATACTAAAAAGTTATCTGTTGTTTGTCTGCAACAATTTTAATTGCACATCCTGTATTTTCTCTGGCAATCCTATTTGGGGGACATGGGGAACCAATGCAAACACATTTGACTGTGGCTAGTGCTTTTGCTGTAATAAAGTTCTGTGTCTCTCACCAGGTTTCACACGTCTTCTGCCAGCACTCAGTAAACTGTGGCAAGATAACTTCTTAGCTAGTAAGTAGGATAAAATCTCAAACTTCACAATTCTTAGGAAATCAGAGCACTGAAACTAACCTCAGTGAGGCACCCGAAGTCACATGGAGCCACCTCCTCAGCTTCACCATCACCCTGCTCTACCATCTGATCTATCAAAACAGGCACTGTCTTCATACCAACTGGCTTCCAAAGCCATAGTGAACAAAGAAACCAAAATGCTTTTTTAAACAACATTCTCCACACATGAGTTTTCTTAATCAGATTTATAAGATACCAGTATCTTAAATAAACCTAAAAGATTAATGTAATCTCAATAAAAACCTCAATAGGATTTCTTTTAACTAGAAAAACAGTTCTTTGGGAAAAATTAATAGGTGAAAATATCTAAACATTTTGTGAAATGAGGTGTTAAGTATTAGTTTGCTGTTTTTCCTATATTTGAACAGATATTTGCAAAAAAAACCCTATTTACATCCTTGGCTGTGTTAATGCACACATGGCTGTATTAATGCACACACACCATAAAAAAAAAATCCAGATGGTTTAGAGTTTTATGTTAATAACAAAAATAGAATAGCAAAAAATAAAGTACAGGGGTTATGTGATTACTAGCAAAGAAGTGCTCTCAAATTACTACAAAAAATTATAAACAGAAAGGTGAACACATTTGAATACATAAAATTAAAATCTATTTAACATAAGAAAAAATAAATGAAACAAACTACAAAATATCAGTAACGGGGATCAAAAAAGGGCAATAATCTTTATAGAGTTCTTAAAAATTGGTAAGAAATATAAGATCCCAATAAATAAATGTGTATAGGATATTAGCAGGAAATTCACAAATGAGGGAAAATGTCCAATAAGTATCTGAAAAAAGTATTAAATAATCCCCAAATAAATAAGTGCAAAATAAAGAGATACCACCTTTCAGTTACTATAAAACACTCAGAGGGTAGCAAAGGTGCAGTAAGATAGAGACTCTCTTAAAGAGCCACTGGGAATATAAATTGAAATAAGAGTCCTAGGAAGTAACCTGGGAAAGCATATCAAAAGCTCAGTTTTTAACAGTCACACCCCCTTCTGAGGAAGCCATTTAAAGGATATACCCAGAAATTGTGGGAAAAGTTTCCTTTTACTGTGAGAAATTTAGAAGCAATCTATATATATTTAATATATGGGAAATGGCTAAGTACAGCTCACAGACTCCAGCCTTCTGACCCAGGAAAAACAAGCTGCTGATGGGCCGCAGCCAATGAAGAACCAGACACCCTCCCCAGTTTCCTTTCCTCTGTAGAAGCAAACCCCTCTCTTCTGTTCTCCAAACCTGCCTATGTTTCACCAAAGTTTGCTTGTCTTGAATCGCAATTCTTTGCTATTCCCCCCAAATCTTACTTTGCTGTTGGTAAAAACAAACAGAAAAAATGGGTTCTTTTGTTTTAAAAAAGGCAACAATTACAGAAATGCAGAATTTTAAAGTGCAAATATAGGATGATTTCAAGTTTAACAGAAATACATTTAAAATACTGGGAAGAAATGTAACAAATTCAAAGTGGTAGGATTATGATAATTATTGTCCTTTATTTCTTAACAGTTTTCTCTATTTTTAAAATCAGCTTTAGAAACTTTAGAAGGGAAGAGACGAGGATGGAAAAAGTCATACTACCATTTTAAACAGATGTAATTCAGTAACAAGCTTTGGAAACTATTTAAAAATCATTTCTTAAGGTTTAGGTATTTTTTGTCTTCCCTGCAACTGTGAAGACCTACAACAGAAGTTTTGTAGAATAAATGGTGATTAATAATGGTGTTTTCTAGGAATGACAAATTGGAAGTGGAGTGCTATGGTGAGAAAGAAGGGGTGTAACTGTATTACAAAATGTTATGGGGGGTCAGTAAGTTATATTTGTTTCACTGTGACACACATAGCATGGGCTTAGAAACATATCAGAAAATATTTTTTTCCCAGCAACCACACCATCAGAGATGATACATACCATGTGATTACTTAAATATTAGATTCTTATTTACTCACTGAAGTGTACCCAGCATGATCACATTCAGTCTTTAAGATGTTCTTATTTTATTCCTAACAATAAGATTTCCTCTCTAATTTTCTAGTACTTTTCATTTAAACTTGATTACCATTCCTAAATCTCACTTACCTCTTAGTTCTGGCATCATGAGTTTCTAAGAAATGTCTTTGTGCTTCATGTTTAGAATGATGATCAGCAGCTAATGCAATATCAACAGTGATAAGTCCTAAGTTGGCTGACCCAGCTTCAAGCCAATAGGCCCTCCGTAGTACTGCAGGCTGAAGTCCAACTCTGGAATTATTTAATTGTTCAATATATTGTCTCACTTGAAAATCCTGAATTGCAGCACTTATTCCTTCCCCAACTGACTGATTGTGGAGATTACAGTTTGCAACCCGAATTGCACCCATCTAAAGTTGAATGAAGAAAAAGAAACAAAACTGTAGTTTCTGTATTTTTAAGCAACTTATTACAGTAAACTATAGAATAGGTAATTATTTCAAATAGCCTGACAAATGGAAGAAAGGAAGAAAAAATGAGAAAGTGGAAACAGAAAAGATAAAGCAACAGAATAAAAATAAACATTCAAATTTAAAAAGAGAATGAAAGGAGAAGACTATAATTCCAAATGAAATGAGAGGAGAAAAGAAAAATAAGAAGGGTAGCAACAAATGAATCACAGACTTTTAATGCCTGATTTTCAACACTAACCCTTAAAGCAGAGGCAGCAAACAAATGTTTCCAGGAGCCAGGCAAGAAGTTAAATAAATAAAGCCTAAAGGCATTCAAAATTAAATCGTCTAAAAACATTACGAGTTTATGTTCCTGTCATAAAGCAACCTACTAGCTTATATTCCAGCCATAAAGCAAGTTTATAAAAATTCAGTAAAAGAAAAAGGTAGTAAAAGTATGACTTAAAAGAAAATAAGACTGGGAAGGTGAATAAAAAAATAGAAAGCTCCCTCCTAGAATTTCATAGTATTCTGTGATGGCAAACTATAAATATGTGATTTACTTCAAGAAATAGAGGTTTGGTTTGGCTAAACGGAAAAAGGATTACACTGACCAAGTAACAGATAAATGTGTACCTTTATATTTGTAGCACAGCCATGCTCCACAATATAAATATCAGCTCCATCCACTGCTAAACGAGTCATGGTATACTTCAAGTCATCTGAAGTTGGACAAGGCCCAGGAATACAACTCAACTAAAATGAAATGGATTCAACTCTTAACTCTTCACCATCAATTAATTATTTTGATATTTAAGTGTGCTTAGTTAACAAAACAAAATTCTGGTTACATGGGTATTTTAAATTATCAATTAAATTTCACCTTTTAATAATGATAAATTATATATAGATATATTTATAATGATAAATGAAATAATCAACAATTAAATTCTTGTCAATTAAGAAAACTAACTCATAAATAATGAGTTATAAAACTAACTCATAACTAACTCACTTTCATTTAAAAGTGGCAGGCAACAACATTAAATTGACAGAATACAAATGTAATTTGTTATTAAAACTCAAAAAGAATAGCAAAGTAAACTGATAAACAATATCACAGGTTTACACAAACTGTATAGGAATTCAAAGCATGAAGATTTTAAGATATTTCATACTCCATACACATGCACGTTTTTACACATCCACAAATATATGAACTGTAAACGTTATGCGATATCTTGAAAAGACCACACACATTTATTTTTGTTATTTTATTATTTATTCCTAAAACATAGATTTTGTCATGATTAGGTTGGAAGATAACATACACATCACCAACTTCAATGAACTTCTTTGTGAAACAGCAGCTGTGAGTAAAGTATCAACCCAACAGCCATGTGCTCTGCTCATCAGTAGCAGAGCCAGGACTACAAGGAAGATGTCTCATATCACAGTCAGTGCTCTATACTAATTTATTTCCTCCACACAAAATAGGCCTTTTAAAAACTGTGATCTAAAATGACAGAAAGAATATCAGTGGCTGCAAGGAACGGTGGCTGACTGCAAAGGGTTACTAAAGAACTTGCTAAGGTGACAGATATGTTTTAGATCTTTATTGGCTGTAATGGTTACATCAGTACACGTAACATTTCTCAAAACTCCAACTTAAAAGGGGTGAATTTATCATATGGAACTTATGGCTCAATGAAGTTGATTTTTTTTTTAATTACAATACAACTTAAAAGCTTCCACTATTAAAAAAAATAATAAAGGGAGGAGATGCCTACAAGCATGAACAAATTACCCGTAAGAAACTAAAGACTAAGGAACCAATTCCCCAGAGCCTTCCCTGGCATTGTGTTTACAACAAGAAAAAAGTAATTTTTATCACCAATTATAGCTGTTTCATTGATGATAAATAAGCACAGGTTACTGATTTTTTTGGATATAAAATTAAAAGCTGAATGAGTTATTTCCAATTCACAGTAATACAACAGCAAACATATGGTTTGTATACAAAAGAAAAAAGAAAGGAAAGACACAGAGAAAATAAACTGGAAAGAAAAGCCAAACTGTTAGAAATGGTTATCTCTATGATGTAGAAGTAGGGTCAGCTATTTTTCTTTTCTGAAACTACAATGTTTCAAGTTGCTCATTTTAAAAAATGTTCCACACTCCAAATTCATAAGTAACATTCTTTACTACAAAATAACACCCTGATCTCACTGTACATGATTTCAGGAATTATTATATACTTCTTACAACCTTCTTCAAAGTAGTGTAATGACCTTTAGCCACAGTAGTGCAATGCTGTAGAAAGAGCAAAAGATTTAAGGACAGGAGACTAGGCAAATGCCCAAAATTATTAATCACTTTACAGGAGAATGTGTATGTTCCAGAAGGGTCTGCCAACAACATCGTGCAAGGAATTCAACCTTCTTCCTCCTCCAACTTCTAAATCTTCTACATAAATGCACAGCTATATCCCGAACAGTTAGTGTAATAATGCAGTAAGATGTTAATGTTAACAATAAAAATTTAAGAGATACAATTTTATAATATCTCCATTTACTTGTGAATGTATGTTTTAAGAATTACCTCATTTTAGATATTTACAACTAAATTAAAATGACTATAAATTAGCAAAATAATTTTATTAATTGAAAAAACTGAACTTTCATTTTGAAAAAACCCATAAACGTTTGTAATACTGCTAACATATTTTTAACATACCTTGGATTCACAGAAGCGTCGATCAATTCCATGCTGACATACTACTACTGATTTTGGTCTTTCCAGTTCATACTCTCGACATACCACATGAAAAATAAATGTCTGCCCCCACTCCAAGAGACAAGTCAGCTACGAATAAGCCATGACAGGTTGACAACACTGTTAGTGTCCTAAATAAGTGTTTATGGTTCAAAAGTTTATCAAGAATATTAATACAGCTCGAAAGAATCCAAACAGTGCCTTATACCTGCTATATAACCTACTTGTTAGCCAGTATCATTTTTCTACCTTGACATCATTTATAAGCTTATGTTACTGTTCATTTGTAAGTGACAAAATGCATTGCCAAAATGAAAAATCATTTCAACTGAAAAATGAAACTTCAGCAACCTCTAAAGCCAGTTATTTATCTTAAAGGTTGTATCTTTCTTCTTACGTGACTAGTCGGAATTCCATGTACAGAAAAGCACCTAGAATTCTCTATCTGACCATAAACCAAGGTTCAAAGTGAAATTTATATCTATCTACTAAGCAAAAATTTTAGAAAATCAGGTATTCTGAAGATTAAAGAACTTTCATGAAAAGAAGTTTTAAGTATATATCAATTTTCATCAAATCTTGAGTTTTAAAAAAATCTTAGGGTCATAATTTATTAGTTTACAATAAACACTGAGCCAGGGGTATACACTGTATTATCCCTGCCCNAATCAGGTATTCTGAAGATTAAAGAACTTTCATGAAAAGAAGTTTTAAGTATATATCAATTTTCATCAAATCTTGAGTTTTAAAAAAATCTTAGGGTCATAATTTATTAGTTTACAATAAACACTGAGCCAGGGGTATACACTGTATTATCCCTGCCCCCACCAAAAGTACATAATTTAAACTCTCAGAAAATATGTATTTACTTTTAAAATACACAAAGAATGGAATAAACACTAAAAGCATCAATGGATTCATGAACCTTGAGAGAAACAGTGATGCCAGGATTTCAGTGTAGAAGAAAGAGAAATGTTTCAACTTCTAATAAAAGCTGAGATGTTTAGATTAAAATCTTTAAAAGCAATCTTTAGATTAAAAGAAGTGTGTCCAGTCTTGAAGAGTCAGCATGGCTTCACTGCATGCTTGTTAGGGAATAAGCTGTTTTTACTGTATGCTTCAGTTTTTACTTATAGATTTAGAGACAGAAAATGGCAGATAAAATAGTTATAAGGTATGTAAGCACTAAATATTTGTTATCACCCATTATTATATGTTTATTTCCATTATTTTTATATAAAATATCCCTTTTCAATTCTACTCATTTTCCTACTACTTCTAGAATCTTAATTTTTGCTTCCCTTCATCTATTTCCTTCAGATATAATCAATATAAGTTATCTAATCTGGTGGCTCAGTGGCAAAGAGACCACCTGCCATGGCAGAATACCTGAGCTTGATCCCTGGGTTGGGAAGATCCCCTGGAGAAGGGAATGGCAACCCAGTCCAGTATTCTTGCCTGGGAGATTCAATGGACAGAGGAGCCTGGTGGGCTACAGTCCATGGGGTCACAAAGAGTCAGACACTACTTAGCAATTAAACAACAACTACAAACAACAGTCTTTATTTATCTGCAGGTTGCCACTACTTACCTCTAAATTACATGTTTCACACTCATTTTGTAATTCTACTAAAAACTGAGTATGTACATGTTCACCACATTTCAATCTTTTGAAACACTTATTATGAAATGCATATTATAAACACAGGCATACCTCACAGATACTGTGGATTTGGTTCCAGACCAACATAGTAAATTTGTGACACTGTGAATATCACAATAAAGTGAGTCACAAGTTTTTTGGTTTCCCAGTGCACATAAGTTACGTTTACAAGTAACTAGTAGTCTATCCTGTGTACAACAGCATTATATCTTAAAAAGACAACATATATATCTTAATTAAAAGCCACTTTATTGTTAAAAAATGCTAAAGTGAGCCTTCAATGAGTCATGATCCCTTTGAAATAGTAACTAACATAAAAGATCACTAATCATAGATCACCATAACAAATACAATAATGAAAAAGTCTGAAATAGTGCAAAAATTACCAAAATGTGACACAGATACATAAATTGAACAAATGCTGTCAGAAAAATGGTGCTAACAGACTTGCTTGATGCAGCATTGCCACAAACCTTCAATTTGTTTAAAAAAAAAAACCAAAAACCCACAGTCAGAAAGCAAAATCTGTGAAACATAAGAAAATGAGGTTTAACTATATTTGTCTCAACAGGTGAAAATTTATAGTAATACAAACATTTCACCAAATTTCAATGGCTCATTTCTAGAACTAAGGGTTACAGTCAGCCCACTGTATTCATAGGCTTCACATCCGCAGTTGGGCTGAATCCATAAAGGGTTGAAACTGTGGATGCAGAACCTTTGTCAGGGAGGCTGACAGTAACCCTTAAGCCCTCTGAGACTCCTAAAGACTAAGTGGGACAGTGAGAGGGAAGGAGAATTTATCCAAAGGAATTACAATTAGTCTTCTACATGAGATTTTCTGCCAATAAATTCATTGTTATTTTTCTAAATCAGTATCCATATCACTAAGTGCAGATTCAAATGATGCTACCTTGCATTGGGACATGACAAGTAAAGAAACATGTTACCTTAATATTATAAATGCCTCTTTCAAATCCTACCTAAGAAATACACAAAAAAGTAAAGTTCTCAGAAAATTATCCTATGTACTGGAAAAACAAGATTGCTCCAACAGTGGAGAGTCAAGTAATATAATTTTAATAATATACAACTTGATTTCCAGAAACTTCTCATCCTGAGTTCTTCTCAAAGAAAGTCTTGAATTCCTGATTACACAGGACTATAAAGAATTACACCCATTAATTTTATGTGGCCCAGAAAACCGAAACTTGTCTGACTCATCCATGACTAAGAAAATCCTTAGTGGCAAGTGGAAGTAAAAGGAACATTCAAATGGGCATACAACTTTTTCTTGGGGAGGTGGGTCAGGAAAGGAAAAAGGAAGTAGCACTCCAAGACCTGAGAACATACCTGTGGTGCTGTGACCTTAGCTGTAAGGCTTCCGGCCTGCACATCAATTAGCCATGCGTATTCTAAGGAATCACTTCCCAAAGGAAGACCTTCCGCTGAGAACATAGCATGTGCTCTCAGCTGGAGACCTGACAAATTGATGTGACCTTCCCTGAGCACTTCATCCACAGGCGGTCGCTGCTAAAAACAATAAGCATAAGAAAAATCAGCATTTATAATTGCTAGTTTCTTTTTCCCCCCGATACAAATGGTAAAAACATGCTATACAGAAAATAAAACTTTAGGATCCAAAGCTCTTAATACAACCTTGTATCCATAAAAGTAGTCTGAGTTCAGCTTCTTTAGTGACATTATCTGTAAAAGCCCAACTGCAAAGCAAGACAGCAAAGTCTTAAAAAAATGCAGACTTCTCTTTGGTAGGCACCTCAATAAATAAAAAGAAACAAGTATTCTGACTAACAGGGAATGTGAGAGACCAATCTTTTGTGACAAGGCAGGAATCATTAAAATATCAAAAAGAAGAAAATAACATGGAAGAAAAAAGACCCATTAAGACTATAATGAGGAACTAGCAAAGAAAACCATCTTCCAGAAAGATTTTGAGAATTATGTAAATATTAAAAGGAGAGATTCCTCTTACAGAGAATAATTATATGCTCATAACTAAAAAGCAGCAACATTTCAAAGAGAAAATTTCTAACACTTATTCAGAAAGCTAAAGGATATGTCCTAAAATAGGGCATTCCATGGAACACTAGGTTCAGATTGTTATTAGGAACAAAGAATCAAGTGAGTTTGGTAACGCCCTACTCATCAGTCACCAATGTTTATAGAATCTACCACAAATGCACTGAGTTTCTTTCAGCTTCCTGTTATCCCCCTGGTTCAAATAATACAACCTCTTGCCAGGATCTCCCAGCATTTGCTTTTACATTGTTCTGCTCCATACTCTACAAGAATACCACAGAGATCTTTTAAAAAGGTAATTTTTACCATTTTCTTACCTAAAGACCAGAGCTCAAATTATCAACATTTGTTGGATCATGGAGAAAGCAAGAGAATTCCAGAAAAACAACTATGTCTGTTTCACTGACTATACTAAAACCCTTGACTGTGTAGATCACAACAAACTATCAAAAACTCTTAAAGATATAGGAATAGCAGATCACCTTACCTGCCTCCTGAGAAACCTGTATGCAGGTCAAGAAGGAACTGTTAGACATGGAACAACTGACTGGTTCAAAATTGGAAAACGACTATGACAAGGCTGTATACTGTCACCCTGCTTATTTAATTTATATGCAGAGTACATCATGAGAAATGCCAACCTGGATAAATCACAAGCTGGAATGAAGACTGTAGGAAGAATTATCAAAAACTTCAGGTATGCAGATGATACCACCCTAATGGGAAAAGTGATAGGGAACTAAAGAGCCTCTTGATGAGGGTGAAAGAGGAGAGTGAAAAAGCTGGCTTGAAACTCAACATTCAAAAAATGAAGATCATGGCATCCAGTCCCATCACTTCATAGCAAACAGATGGGGAAAAAGTAGAAATAGTGACAGATTTGATTTCCTTAGACTCCAAAATCATAGTATGTGGTGACTGCAGACATAAAATTAAAAGATGCTTCCTCCCTGGAAAAAGCTATGAAAAACAGAGACAGCATATTAAAATGCAGAGATAGCACTTTGCCGACAAAGTCCATATAGTCAAAGCTATAGCTTTTCCAGTAGTCATGTACGAATGTAAGAGTTGGACCATAAAGAAAGCTGAGTCCCGAAGAACTGATGATTTCAAATTGTGGTGCTAGAGAAAACGCTTGAGAGTTGCTTGGACAGCAAGGAGATCAAACCAGTCAATCCTAAAGGAAATCAATCCTGAATATTTACTGATTCTGAAGCTGAAGCTCCAATACTTTGGCCGGCTGATGCAAACAGCCAACTCACTGGAAAAGACCCTGATGCTAGGAAAGACTGAAGGCAAAAAGAGAAGAGGGAAGCAGAGGATGAAATGGTTAGGTAGCATCACCAACTCAATGGACCTGAATCTGAACAAACTCCAGGAGACAGTGGACAGAGGAGCCTGGCATGCTGCAATCTATGGGGTTGCAAAGAATCGGACATGACTTAGTGACTGAATAACAAAAGTTATCTCAAAGCTATTACATGCTACAAAAGCACTTCATTCCTCTCCTTGCAGCACTTTTTACACTTGATATTATTTATCTTAATTTTACCATGACAGTTTTTTTAGTGTGTATGTCCAGGCCATCTTACAGGGTTAATGTTCCTTGTTTCAGCACAAATTTTGGAAACTGCATTCATTAAAAAGTGTTTTTAAGGATAGGGCTAAATCTAATTCATATGGTATTCTTAAAAGGTCATTTCAAATTGTGACTAAAATAAAAGCTGAAGAGAGTCTTCTGATACATTTTTTGTCTAAGCTGTGTTATAGTATAAGATCACCTATCTCTAGGCATCAGTTCCCTTCTATTTTCTGTGACGCAGCTGGAGAGGATGGTCAATGAAGATCAATTCTGGCACTGAGATTCTATAATTCTCAATATAAATTTTTTGATAGCTTTTCTTGAGTTCAAAGATACATGTGGATCTTGGCTTAGATGAATCAATACTGCTCAAATGTTCACACCACCCAAAGCAATCTATAGACTTAATGCAATCCCTATCCAAATTCCAATGCCATCTTTCAAAGAATTAGCAAATAATCCTAAAATTTGTATAGAACCACAAAAATCCCAAATAGCCAAAGTAATCTTGAAAAAGAAGAACAAAACTGGAGGCATCATACTCTCTTACCTCAAACTCTATCACAAAGCTGTGACAATCAAAACAGTATGGTATTAGCATAAAAACAGACACATAAATCAATGAAACAAAATAGAGAGCCCAGAAATAAACACACACATATATGGCCAGTTAATTTATGACAGAGGATACAAAAATATATAATGAGGAAATAAGAGCCTCTTCAAAAGACAGTGCTGGGAAAACTGGGTACCACATATTAAAAAGAATGAAACACTATTTTACACCACAACAAAAATCAACTAAAAATGAATTACAGACTTGAATGTATGACTTGAAACCACAAAACTCCTAGAAGAAAATTTAATCTAACACCAAAGGCAAAGCAACAATAGTAAAAATAAACAAGTGGGACTATGTCAAACTAAAATGCTTCTTCAAAAGAAAGGAAATTATCAACAAATGGAAAGGCAACCAGCAGAAGAAAAAAAGATTTGCCAGTGATAAATCTGATACAGGGCTAAAATCTAAAATATATAAAGAATTCCTACACTCAGTACCAAAAGGCAAACAATCCAATATAAAAAATGGTCAGAGAATATGAATATTTTCCCAAAGAAGGTATGCAGATGATCAACTGACACATGAAAAGATGTTCAATGTCACTAAGCGTCAGGGAAATGCAAATCAAAATCACAGTTACCTGTCACCTCACACCTGTTAGAATGCCTGTCATCAAAAACAAATAACAAATGTTGGTGTGGATGTGAAAAAAAAAACCAACACAAAAAACCTTGTGCACTATTAAGGAGAATGCAAATTGGTAAAGCTACTATGGAAGATAATGGTGGTTCCTCAAAAATTAAAACAGAACTGCCATATGATTCAGCAATTTCACTTGTGGGTAGTTATTCGAAGGAAATGAAACAACTAATTCAAAGAGATACATGCATCCCCATGTTCACTGCAGTATTATTTACACAGCCAAGATACGGAGACAACCTACATGTCTATCAGTGGATGAATGAAAGAGAAATTATAGTGAGTATATATACATATACAAATATCAGTCCTAAAGGAAATCAATCCTGAATATTCACTGGATGGACTGATGCTCAAGTTGAAGCTCCAGTACTTTGGTCACCTGATGTAAAGAACCAACTTATTGGAAAAGACCCTGATGCTGGGAAAGATTGAGGACAAGAGGAGAAGGAGACAACAGAGGATGAGATGGTTGGATGGGCCCATTTATCCAAATGTATTTATCACAGGGACCATCCAAATATATTTTCCAAGAATGCTGGATGCCTGCATATGCATCTGTTGTTAGGGTACTAGAATACCATCAGAAAGTCAACTATTTATGACTTCTGAAAGACATTCTACCTACACAGACACTTAGGTGAGTTTATCTGAGTTACTTCACAGATTTATAATGCAGCTCATTCTTTGGAAAATGCTAGAAAATAAAGGGTGATTTCCTGGTACTTCAAACCCAACATGCCCAGAAACTCATACTCTTCCCCTGTAAAGCAGTTCCTCCTCCCATATTCTTTATCATGCACTATCTCGGTTAACTGCCCAAGCCAAAAATCAAACATCATCCAGGGTTCTATACTTTCTCTCACCACTCACTGTAAAAAAACCAAAAACATAAACAAACATGTAGATCTTGGGTTGTCCTAAAGGTAAAGACTACCTGGTACATCAGTAAAGACTACATTCTAAATTAACTATGGCTTACATCACTCTGTGGGTTGAATTGTGTCCCCTACAAAGACATTCAATTCCTAAGCTCAGGTACCTGTGAGTGTGATCTTATTTGGATACAATGTCTTGGCAAAAGTAATCAAGTCAAAATGTAGTTACACTGGATTACAATGGGCCTTAATCCAATTAACAGTGTCCCTGTAAGGGGAAAACTTAAGACACAGAGACTCATGAAGAGAATGCCAAGTGAAGATGGAGACAGAGATCTGAGTGATGCTGTAGATTTTGCAGCTACAAAACAGGGAATGCCAAGGACTGTCAGCAACCACCAAAGCTAGGAAAAGACAAAGGAGCCTTGAAAGAGGGCATGGCCCTGCCAAAAACACTAGTTTCAGACTTGTAGGCTCCAGAACTGTGGAAGACTAATTTTCTGTTGTTTTAAGCCACCTAGTGTAGGGTACTTTGCTTTGGCCGCCCTAATATAAAACTAATAGACATAGGATGATCAAGTCAAAAGTAAGGGGCTTCGTAAGTCAGACACGGTCACTGACCCATCACATTAGATCCTTAGCCTTGAGGCTGTGCACTAAGACAAATGCTACCAGAAATAAGGAGCTACAGATGAGTGACCCAGAATTGAGTCTTGAGGGTAGTCACAGAGTGAAGCTTCCCATCATGAAAGAGTACTAGTACAGAGACAAAAGAAAAAAATATTTCTCAGAAATGCTAGCACTACAAAATGTAAGCAAATTAATTAGATAAGCAAATTCCCAGAGAATATGTATAGACTATGCTCGTCTTTAGCATGAATCATAAAATGTTTGCCATCTGGGAAACAAAATGTCACTAGTATCAATACTTCTGTTACTACCTTGATATCTCTACTCCACGAATTCCTTTTATCACCATATAAATCAAACTTTATTTCTGTCTCTGTACAAGTATGCCAATAATTGTGCAGTTAGGGGTAATATGGACCCTCATAATAAACTCAAAAAAATATTTTTTATAACCAGCAGAGTCTTTTGAGAATGCAGTGATTAAGATAAAAGTTGAAGTATCATCAGGTACTCAAAAAATTAGAGCTACTCTCCTAAGATTCTCAGAATACCTTTCTGAGACAGTATTTCCCTATTACCTTTATTAATTTCCTCAAGAGACTTGAAAAAAGGAGATGGGCTTCTTCTCTATACATTTGCCTCTCAAAAAAATAAAAAGGAAAAACCAATCCTAATGAGTCATTAATTACAGAAAGAAGGAACAGTTATTTTTAAGGTTTCACATGACAAGTTAAAATGAAAGTGTTACACAAGTGAGAGCTTTGTGAAGACAGACAAGTTCTGCATGTTAATTTTGGTGACAGTTACACAAATCTACCCATGACAAAATGTCATAGAACTATGCATACATATTGTACAAATGTCAATCTCCGGGTTTTGATATTTTACCATAATTATGTACGAGGTCAACATGGAGGAAACACAGAAACTCTGTACTATCTCTGTAACCTCCTATAAATCTATAATTTCTTGAAATAAAGGTTTTTTAAAAATAAACACATTCTATGGCAAAAACTAGTATACATTAAGTGTTAAGTTTTAGCTACTACATCAAAATAATACAGTTTTATCAAACCCAGGTATCCCACATTACAGGCGGCTTCTTTACCAGCTGAGCCACCAGGGAAGCCCACTATAGCAGAAGAGTGCAAAGGGGTATGCTCTTTTATATAAGATGGTCAGTTACTTCACAGAATCCATGGTGAATTACCTGATTTACTGTCAGATTCATTACCCTGTCTATAATTTTACTTTGTCCTACATTAAAATCCATCACAGCTCTAAAGCGTATCACTTGACTTAAAGTAGGAAAGAGACTTAAAGAAGGGGTAGATGCCAAAAAAAAGTCATTAGCATTAAAAAAAGAATAATAAAGTGATAATGTACCCAGGAATGTCACCAGTTCTCTTCCAAAAGAGCCTTAGGGATATCTTGAAGGCATTAACAAAGTACCTTGTAAGTGTTGGATGACAAGAATTAACCAGTGTTCATGTAGATACACAAGTTTTCAAGACTTATGGTTCAGTTCAGTTATTCAGTCATGTCCAACTCTTTGCGACCCCATGGAGAGCAGCATGCCAGGCCTCCCTGTCCATCACCAACATTTATGGTTTACAGTACTGGTTAACATTAACACTTGGACATTCTTTGATGGCTCAGATGGTAAAGAATCTGCCTGCAATGCAGGAGACCTGGGTTCTGTCCCTGGGTTGGGAAGATCTCCTGGAGAAGGAAATAGCAACTCACTCCAGTATCCTTGCCTGGGAAATCCCATGGACAGAGGAGCCTGGCAGGCTACAGTCCATGGTGTTGCGAAGAGTCAGGCACGACTGAGCGATTAACATACAATATTAACACTTAGGTTGTGATTTTCAACAGAATCTACCAACATTATACACAATTAGTTTTACCATTTCATAAACATATGAGAAAGTCAGAAAGTATTTCTTACAATTTCTAAAAACAATAGATAAATAATTGTTTGGGATCACATAAATAAGGAACAGCAGGGGAAAAAAAGAAAAGCTAAAATTCTTGAAATAATTCACACAATACAAAACTACTTACTACAGTTAAACTGAAGGTCCCTAATTTAAAAAGCTAAACAGTCCATGAACAGAAGTAACACATTGTTTTCACCCCATAAATAGTAACAATAAATTTCTGAGTCTCTATCACAACTCACTTTCACATTACCTGATAGTTATCACTGACAAACACATTCAGGGGTGACAGGACAAGTTGCAGCATGGTCTCCCTAAATCCTTTTTTCATCTCAAAACACAGTCTTTCCAAAAAAGCTGTAGGGCACTCAGGACCATCAGTAGTTCCATGCTAAAGTCAAGCAAAAACCACGATCAATATATAGAAAAAGACCAAGAAGTACAGAAAAATAAAAATTACACTTATACAATTAAAAATTTTTTATTTTTTCAAAAGGAAGAATGGTGCTTACTGACAAAAATAATTATTCTGTATCCCAGAAAAAGATCTTAGGTTAACTAAGCACCAGAGCTCATTTCTCTCATGTGCGACCCTAGAAACATAATATGGAGTCACTATGCAGCACAACGCTCCAGGGGCCACTGTCTCCCCATCTGGCCTGGCTCCAATGGCCACGGGTTCTTCGGGCAATATAATTTCATTTCAAGTCAGCCCCAACAGGCCCAAGGGTCATCTTTAGAGTAAACCAGGATACTAAGGAGAATCCAAACCCGTGACACAATTCAACATCAAGGGTCAACCTTGAATCATGATTTTATATAGTTCCACCAAAAGGTCTCAAACTGGTCTAGAGTCAGAGATAAAGACTAAGTGTAAAGTCCTATGATATCCATCAGGCTAACTATAAATCTAGCAATTCAACAACATGGCAATAACTTTACTTTAAAGTTATACAGAACAGCAAATAAGGAGCTAAAGTGAAAGAAAAATAGGAAAATACTCAATGATCAAGTGATTATGAAGAAAATAATACACTAGCTTTATAAAGATAAAAGGATAAATATAGAACAGTTTTGAATCTGAATTATTTTATGTAAGTATGTGCACACACTACATCACTTCCTATGCTAGGTGGACTTCATAATAGACTCAACTGTTTTGATATGCAAACACTTACAACAGGAAGACGTCCATGAACTTTGTACAAATTAACAAGTACAGTAATATCCCAAGGACGCAAGGTAAGTGGATGAATTGACTTTGCTGAACTTTCATTTTCTTTTTTGTCATTTTCCATCCCAACAGCAGTCCATCCAGAACTGGATGATGTTGACAGGGACAGAACAGGACTTGAAATAACCTCTTCAAAATCCATGTACATGTCATCTTCCCCAAAGTAGTTTTCCTATAAATAGTAAAAATAAATTGCTATCAAAAGAGATATGTAGCAATAATGTTTTACCTTAGAGCCTGAAATTTATAAACTAAGCATTTCCTTATCCTATTATAGAGTATTAGTCTATTTCCTAAAATGAAAACAAGATAAAACATCCAAAAAGCTTTCAAGTTTTAACACTGACACTAAATAAAACATAAGTTAAAACTAAAGAGGGAAAAAAAAGTAATAGAGACATTTAAGATAGGTAACAACTCCAAGTCAGCATGATACTAAGGCAAAAACAAAAAACAGCTACATGTTATTCTTAATAAATGGAAGCAGAGAGTTCACTGGATTATAAATTATTTTATAAAATTCATCAAAACTTAAATTTTTTTAATTTGTTTCAGTAGATATTTCATAGAAGTTCTGAATTAACATGCTGAATGTGAGTACTAATATTTAGAGTAGTAAATTTTTGACACTAATAAAAAGTTGCTATAAAATCTGTAATGCAGAGTCTGCATCAAAACATAATAAACTACTAACATAGATAACACAGAATTTACAAAGTAATTTAAAGTAAAGGCATATCTTTCCTCTCTATGCTCTTTGTTCTTATTTTTGTTTACGTACTACTATGGAATTTTTTTAGATAAAACAACTGAGGTTCAATATACATGTGGTAATGCAAAAACAGTTAAAACTGGACATGGAACAACAGACTGGTTCCAAATAGGAAAAGGAGTACATCAAGGCTGTATATTGTCACCCTGCTTATTTAACTTATATGCAGAGTACATCATGAGAAACGCTGGGCTGGAAGAAGCACAAGCTGGAATCAAGATTGCCACGAGAAATATCAATCACCTCAGATATCCAGATAAGATCACCTTTATGGCAGAAAGTGAAGAGGAACTAAAAAGCCTCTTGATGAAAGTGAAAGAGGAGAGTGGAAAAGTGGCTTAAAGCTCAACATTCAGAAAACAAAGATCATGGCATCTGGTCCCATCACTTCATGGGAAATAGATGGGGAAACAGTGGTAGCAGTGTCAGACTTTATTTTGAGGGGTTCCAAAATCACTGCAGATGGTGACTGCAGCCATGAAATTAAAAGACGCTTACTCCTTGGAAGGAAAGTTATGCCCAACCTAGATAGCATATTAAAAATCAGAGACATTATTTTGTCAACAAAGGTCCATCTAGTCAAGGCTATGGTTTTTCCAATGGTCATGTATGGATGTAAAAGGTGGACTGTGAAGAAAGCTGAGCACCAGAGAAATGATGCTTTTGAACTGTGGTGTTGGAGAAGACTCTTGAGAGTCCCTTGGACTGCAAGGAGATCCAACCAGTCCATTCTAAAGGAAATCAGTTCTGGGTGTTCATTGGAAGGACTGATACTAAAGCTAAAACTCCAATACTTTGGCCACCTCATGAGAAGAGTTGACTCACTGGAAAAGATTCTGATGCTGGGAGGGATTGTGGGCAGAAGGAGAAGGGGACAACAGACGATGACATGGCTGGATGGCATCACTGACTCGATGGACATGAGTTTGAGTGAACTTCGGGAGTTGGTCATGGATAGGGAGGCCTGGTGTGCTGCAATTCATGAGGTCGCAAAGAGTCAGACATGACTGAGCAACTGAACTGAACTGAATTGAATGCAAAAACAGTTAATACTTCTCTGGCAGTATTCAAAACTGATGATGTATCAATATAATCACCTACATCTGCTAACTAAATCATTGCTTCTATTTAAATTAAAATAAAATTCAGCCTCTTTAATTTTAGATCCTTTATAGATATTCACATGTAATACCAAGAAAATAAGATACTGAAAGAATATTTGTAGAATATTTTAGGCCACAAAACGATCACGAGAGAAAAAAAAAAATCTGTGTTTGTGTGTGTTTCCTCCCTTTGAATCTGAAGAATACTCCTTTATTCCTTTAAGAATCTCTAAAACCTTAGGGAAAGAAAAGGCAAACAGAAACCATAGGTTTCCAAAAGTATTAAACACATTTCTCTTTGCATCTTTTACCTTAAATTGTATCATCTGATGCTCCATGGCAGGTTTTAATTAATATAGGAAATCAAATATTGAGACTTTAAAAAATTTCAAAATTTATCCAGCTAGCACTTCTTTTAGAGAGCATTTGTTAATCAACCTGGACTGTCCATCTTAGGCCAACCTTGATCATCCTAGACCTTTTCCAGAATTAATTTTTCCTGTTACTGTACATTAAAGGATTCCTTGTTAGTTAAGCCTTCAATACCCAAACCTCTACAACTGTGAAATTACAAAAGGAAGCAAATAAATAAGCACTGATAAAGTCAGATTCACACAAACACCCGTGCCACAACTAACTCTACTGCTCATGGTTGGCAAAATTTGGTCAATTCGTTTCTCTTTGATTATCAGATGTAACAGATATCCAAGAGTACAATGACAATCTAAAGCAAAGTGAATTTGCAAAATCCTGGAAAAATGAAAAATTTCATGAAGTAGCTGAATGTGATTCTGGATAACTGCTCAAATCACAGATAAAATATCAGTTATAAGTAAAAATCTTGACGGCTTAGAGAAGTTACCTATAAAAAAGAGTAAATCAACAAAAATTAGTGATGTTTTGTTGGGGCATTGTTAAAAGCATGATTTGAGTATCAAAAGAATAAAAGCAAAGTATAGAAAACTGAAAAAAATGATCAAATATTTTTCTTAAAATAGTTTCTCTCCATAAACATGCTACAGACAGAGACCCTAAAGTACTGTCATACTATACAATCATATTATACATTTCACTGGAAAAATTATCAAAATGAATCAACACTTGATTTGGTCTCTGCTCAAAGAAGCAGTGCATATTTCTTCAGAGCCTAAACTTGTCCCACTCTGAAATGAATTCATTTTCACATATTTGCTTCAATTTTCAAGATAGCACTAAATATTGCTGTAAAGAGCAATATTGCATAGGAACCTGGAATGTTAGGTCCATGAATCAAGCCAACTGGAAGTGGTCAAACAGGAGATGGCAGGAGTGAATGTTGATATTCTAGGAATCAGCAAACTAAAATGGACTGGAATGGGTGAATTTAACTCAGATGACCATTATATCTACTATTGTGGGCAGGAATCCCTTAGAAGAAATGGAGTGGCCATCAGAGTCAACAAAAGAGTCCAAAATCCAGTACTTGGATGCAATCTGAAAAACAACAGAATGATCTCTGCTCGTTTCCAAGGCAAACCATTCAGTATCACAGTAATTCAAGTCTATGGCCTGACCAGTAAGGCTGAAGAAGCTGAACAGTTCTATGAACCCCTACAAGACTCTAGAACTAATACCCAAGAAAGATATCTTCTTCATTATAGGGGACTGGAATGCAAAAGTAGGAAGTCAAGACATACCTGGGGTAACGGGCAAATTTGGCCTTGGAATACGGAATGAAGCAGGGCAAAGGCTAATAGAGTTTTGCCAAGAGAACACACAGGTCATAGCAAACACCCTCTTCCAACAACACAAGAGAAGACTCCACATGGACATCACCAGATGGTCAATACCAAAATCAGACTGATTATATTCTTTGCAGTCAAAGATGGAGAAGCTCTACACAGTCAGCAAAAAAAAAGACCAGGAGCTGACTGTGGCTCAGATCATGAACTTCTTTTGCCAAATTTAGACTTAAATTGAAAAAGTAGGGAAAAACACTAGACCATTCAAGTATGACCTAAATCAAATTCCTTATGATTATACAGAAGTGAGAAATAGATTTAAGGTGCTAGATCTGATAGATAGAGTGCCTGATGAACTATGGACAGAGGTTCGTGACATTGTACAGGGGACAGGGATCAAGCCCATCCCCATGGAATAGAAATGCAAAAAAGCAAAATGGCTGTCTGGGGAGGTGTTACATATTGCTGTGAAAAGAAGAGAAGTGAAAAGCAAAGGAGATAAGGAAAGATATAAGCAACTGAATGCAGAATTCCAAAGAACAGTACAGATAAGAAAGCCTTACTCAGCAATCAATGCAAAGAAATAGAGGAAAAGAACAGAATGGGAAAGACTAGANTTTTTTTTTTTTTTTTCCCAAGGAGCAAGCTCTTTTAATTTCATGGCGGCAGTCATTGTCCACAGTGATTTTGGTGCCCAAGAAAATGAAATCCGATGCTGTTTGCACTTTCTCCCCATCTCTTTGCCATGAAGTGATGAAACCAGATGTGATGATCTTCTTTTTTTGAATCTTGGAATTCTATGGCAGCTTTTTCACTCTCCTATTTCACTTTGATCAAGAGGTTTTTTAGTTCCTCTTCACTTTCTGCCATTAAAGTGGTATTGTGGGCATATCTGTGGCTTTTATTTCTCCTGACAATCTTGGTTCCAGCTTGTGCTTCTTCCAGCCCAGCATTTTGTATGATGTATTCCTCATATAAGTTAAATAAGCAGGGTGACAATATACATCCTTGATGCTCCTTGTCAATTTTGAACCAGTCCAATATTCATGTCCAGTTCTAACTGTTGCTTCTTAACCTGCATACAGGTTTGTCAGGAGGTAGGTAAAGTGGTCTGGTATTCCCATCACTTCAAGAATATTCCACAGTTTGTTGTGATCCACACAGAGGCTTTAGTGTAGTCAATGAAGCAGAAGTGGATGTTCTTTTGGAATTCCCATACTTTTTCTATGATCCAGCAGATGTTGGCAGTTTGATCTTTTGATAATCCAGCTTGTACATCTGGAAGTTCTCGATTCACATATTGTTGAAGCCTAGCTGGAAGGATTTGGGGTATTTTCTAGGGCTTCCTTTGTGGCTCAGCTGGTAAAGAATCCAGCTGTAATGCAGGAGACCTGGATTCAATCCCTGGGTTGGGCAGATCCCCTGGAAAAGGGAAAGGCTACCCACTCCAGTATTCTGGCCTGGAGAATTCCATGGACTCTATANGCTTCCTTTGTGGCTCAGCTGGTAAAGAATCCAGCTGTAATGCAGGAGACCTGGATTCAATCCCTGGGTTGGGCAGATCCCCTGGAAAAGGGAAAGGCTACCCACTCCAGTATTCTGGCCTGGAGAATTCCATGGACTCTATAGTCCATGGAGTTACAAAGAGTTGGACACGACTGAGCGACTTTTGCCTTCACTTTTCACTTTTTGCTAGCATGTGAAATGAGTGCAATCCTCCTAGATCAGGAGATTGGGCTACCATCCACAGAGGACCGGGCACTCCAGGCCCATGAGGGGTTTATTTGCTGGCACCTCGTCCCCAGCTCCCTCACCTGCACCAGTTTAGCCTGGGTGACCTGGGACAACCTGGGTGTTGGGATGTGACAGCAGCCAGTCCCCAAGGCCTAAAGGCAATATTTTTGGCTTTGGTTTACTTTTTTTTTCCTTTTAGATTTGATTTCGCTTCTGTATTGGCATATGGGTTCACTTACAGTGCTGTGGTTGTTTCGGCGTAGCACAAAGGGACTCACTTGCACATACATCAGCTCTTACTTTCTTTCTTGTGCAGGTTCTAAGAGACAGGAGCGTTCCCTGAGCTTTGCAGTAGGTGTTCCTTGATGATCTAGTTGTTACATAATAATGAGTATGTTTGAATCCCACCTTCCGAAGTTCTTTAGAGTATGGGTGTCTTTTGAAATTATGATTTTCTGTGGCATACGGGCCCACAGGGGTTGTATTACCAGGTCATGTGGCTGTTCAGTAGCTCAGTCATGTCCGACTCTTGGGACCCCATGGACTGCAGCACTCCTGGCTTCCTTGTCCTCCACTATCTCCCAGAGTCTGCCAGACTCATGTCTATTGAGTCAGTGATCCTATCCAACCATCTCATCCTCTGTCGCCACCTTCTCCTCCTGCCCTCAATTTTTCCCATCATCAGAGTCTTTTCCAATGAGTCGGCTCTTTGCATCAGGTGGCCAAAGTATTGGAGCTTCAGCTTCAGNCATGTCTATTGAGTCAGTGATCCTATCCAACCATCTCATCCTCTGTCGCCACCTTCTCCTCCTGCCCTCAATTTTTCCCATCATCAGAGTCTTTTCCAATGAGTCGGCTCTTTGCATCAGGTGGCCAAAGTATTGGAGCTTCAGCTTCAGCATCAGTCACCATCGGAAGTGATTTTGGAGCCCAAAAAGATAAAGTCTGTCACTGTTTCCTTTTTTTACTTTTATTTGCCTTGAAGTGATGGGGCCAGATGCCATGATGTTAGGTTTTTAAATGTTGAGTTTTAAGCCAGCTTTTTCACTCTATTCTTTCACCCTCATCAAGAGGTTCTTTAGCTGCTCTTCCCTTTCTGCCATTAGAGTGGTGTCATCTACTTATCTGAGGTTATTGATATTTCTCCTGGCAGTCTTGACTCCACCTTGAGCTTCATCCAGCCCAGCATTTCGCATGATGTACTCTGCGTATAAGTTAAATAAGCAGGGTGACGATATACAGCTTTGACATACTCCTTTCCCAGTTTGGACCAGCCTGTCGTTCCATGTCTAATTCTAATTGTTGCTTCTTGTCCTCCATACAGGTTTCTTAGGAGCCAGGTAAGCTGGTCTGGTATTCCCATCTCTTTCAGAATTTTCCGCAGTTTGTTGTGATCCACACAGTCAAAGGCTTTAGTGTAGTCAATAAAGCAGAAGTAGATGTTTCTCTGGAATTCCCTTGTCTTTTCCATGACCCAGTGGGTGTTGGCAATTTGATCTCTGGTTCCTCTGCCTTTTCCAAATCCAGCTTGAACATCTGGAAGTTCTCGGTTCATGTGCTGTTGAAGCCTGGCTTGGAGAATTTTGAGCATTACTTTACTAGCATGTGAGATGAGTGCAATTGTGCGGTAGTTTGAGCATTCTTTGGCATTGCCCTTCTTTGGGGTTGGATGAAAACTGACCTTTCCAGTTCTGTGGCCACTGCTGAGTTTTCCAAATTTGCTGGCATATGCAGTGCAACACTTTAACAGCATCATCTTTTAGGATTGAAATAGCTCAGCTGGAATTCCATTACCTCCACTAGCTTTGTTCGTATGATGCTTCCTAAGGCCCACTTGACTTCACACTTCAGCGTGTCTGGCTCTAGGTGAGTGATCATACCATCATGGTTATCTGGTCGTTAAGACGTTTTTGGCCTTCAGGCCCAGGGATGGAATTGTAAGGTCATGTGGTGTCTCTATTTTATCATTTTCAAGAACCTGGAACTGTTCTCCATCGTGGCTGTTGCCACTTCCATTCATGAAAACAAGGTAGGAGGGTTCGGTTTCAGGCATTGCTTCCCTTTCCCACGTTCCTTGTGTGTGTAGTGTTTGGTGATGGCCACTGCGGCTGGTACAAGGAGATACCTTGCTGCACTTTTAATTCGCAGCCCTTCAAAATGAGTGTTATGGAATATATGTAAAATATGTGCTTTTTTCTGGGCTCCAAAATCACTGCAGATGGTGATTGCAGCCGTGAAATTAAAAGACGCTTACTCCTTGNTTTCAAACTGTGGTGCTGGAGAAGACTCTTGAGAGTCCCTTGGACAGCAAGGAGACCAAACCAGTCAATCCGAAAGGAAATCAACCCTGAATATTCATTGGAAGGTCTTGTGCTGAAGTTGAAGTTCCAATACTCTGGCCGCCTGATGTGAAGAGCCGACTCATTGGAAAAGACCCTGATGATGGGAAGGACTGAGGGCAAGAGGAGAAGGGGGCAACGGAGGATGAGATGGTTGGGTTCTAACACTGACTTAATGGACATGAGTTTGGGCAGACTCCAGGAGATAGGGAAGGACAGGGAAGCCTGGCATGCTGCAGTCCACGTGGTCACAAACAGGCTCGACTTAGGGACTGAACAATGAAGAGCAACAGAGAAATGCCAAGAACACTGCCCTTCGGTTCAGGGACTGGGCTGCTGTCACACGCGGGAGCAAGGGTTGACCCAGGTCCCCCAGGCGGAACTGTTGTGCAGCTGAGGGAGTTGGCGATCAGATACCTGGGAATGAATCCCTCATGCGCCTGAAGTGCCCCATGACTTGGGGATGGGACCCCAATCTCCTGATCCAGATGGGTCCTCCTACACCTCACGCAAGTCGAGTAAATCCTGGAAAAGGTGGAGCCCTGAGCAGAAAGCTTTGAAAACCTACCGGCTCCCCAGCTCTCCCAGTGCTGGGGTTCCCACAGGCAGCCTTCTTCCTTGGGAGTCATCCAGCCTATGGAGGACGGCATCAGGGCGGGGCTTGGGATTTCTGGGAAAAGACATGCTATGTGGGGAAAAGCACCGAGACACTAACCCTGGACTCTCTTCAAGCACATTCCATTGGAAGCTACCACCCAGGAGCTCCATTTTCTCCAGGGCTCTAGTTGCCCAAGCCACTATGTGCTGCCACCTTGTGGACGTTTCCCAAAACTACAAATGTCAGAGCCATGCTTCTGAGAGCTTGCCGTCACCAGGCCTGCGACGCTGTAAAGGACATGCTTGCTAAGTCGCTTCAGCCGTGTTAGACTCTTTGTGACCCTATGGACCGTAGCCAGCCAGGTTCCTCTGTCTATGGGATTCTCCAGGCAAGAACGCCGGAGTGGGTTGCCATGTCCTCCTCCGAGGGATCTTCCCAACTCAGGAACGGAGTCAGGGATTTGAATCCACGTCTGTTACGTCTCCTGCATTGGCAAATGGGTTCTTTACCACTAGCGCCAACTGGGAAGCCTGTAAAGGTCACCAGCCCGCAAACAATGTCCTCGGGCAGGTTACTGGAAAAGAATTTAAAAATGGGCGGATGGTGGAGAACCCAATTTCCTGCAGTCATTTTAAATTTAATGAACACAGTTTATTCTTTTTTCTTCTCTTTGGTTTTTTTAAGAAGCACGTATTTTAAACTTGCTCCGTAAGAGAGCTAGAAATCAAACATGCTCCCCTTTTAGAGAGCTAGGAATCAAAACTGCAGCAGGGTATCTCCTCTCACCACTCACAAGGGCCATCACCAAACAGTCGACCCATAAGGAACAAGGGACAGCAAGAGCATGCTTGAAACAGGACCCTCCTACCTTGTTTTGAGGAATGGATCAGGCAGCGGCCACGATGGAGAACAGTGTGGCAGTTCTTGAAAACAAAAAACAGAGCTGCCACATGACCTTGAAATTCCACCCCTGGACCTGCAGGCCAAGGAAAACCATAATTTGAAAAGATACCTGTTCCCTAAAGTTCACTGCGGCACTTTGGGCAATGCAAGCAACGGAAAGCTCCCTGGAGAAGATGAGGTCACCTGGTACCAGGGAATAGGATTTAGCCAGGAAAAGGAACTACTGCCTTTGCAGCCACACGGATGGTCCTGGAGATGATCGTGCTAACTGAAGGAGGCCAGACAGGGAGCAGCAGAACAACTATGATAACTCTTAGCGGCCAAATCTAAACCACCATCCACTGCACTCATTCATGAAACAGACTTCAAAGAAGAAACTTATGGTTCCCAAGGGGGGAAAACTGGGGTAAAGAAGGACAAGGGGATGACAGGCGGAAGTTAGGAGGGTGGGATTCACACATACACAACACTATATATGGAACAGATCATCAAGAAGCACTGACTGCGAAGCTCAGGGAAGTCTACTCAACAGTTTCTAATAAGCTGTACAGGAAGAGAGTGTGACTAAGAGTTGATATATGCACATGTATAAGTGAATCCATTTCTGCTACATTGAAATAAACCACTGGAAGTTAACTATATTTCAACACTAAAACAAAATCAAATCTAAAAAAGAAAAAAAAAAAGGAAAGTAAAGAACTGCCAAGAATATTGCCCCTCGGGCTCGGGGACTGGGTTGCTCTCATATCCCTGGAGCCCAGGCCACTCAGGGTCCCCCAGGCTGAACTGAGGTGCAGCTGGGGGAGCTGGGGACGAGGTGCCAGTGAATGAACACCTCTTGGTCCTGGAATGCCTGGTCTCCTGTGAATGGGACCCGAATTTCATGTCCAGGCGGGCCCTCCTATACCTCACCCTAGTCAAGTACATTCAGGAAACGTGGTCCTCTGTGCTGTATGACCTTTGAAAAGTCACCTGCTCCCCAGGTCCCCTGTGCTGGGGTTTCCACCAGCAGCCTCCTTCCTCTCGAGTCTTGCCACCTATGGACCACAGCATCCTCAGCATCTCCGTTAGGGCGGGAATTGGGGTTTCTGGGAAGGAAGAACACTTCAGGGTAAAAAGTGCCAAGACGGGAGCCCTGGACTCTCTCTTCCGGTGCACTCCACTGGAAGCCACCACCCAGGTGCATCACTTTCTCTAGGCCTCTGATTACCCAAGTCACCCTAGGCAGGAGCAGGGTTGTGCTGCTGCCTTGTGGACGTTTCCTGGAACTACAAGTGCCAGAGCTGAGCTGCTGGGCCCTTCAGAGTCATAAGGCCTGCTGCTGCTGCTGCTGCTGCTAAATCGCTGCTGTCGTATCCCACTCTGTGTCACCCCATAGACGGCAGCCCACCAGGCTCCCCCGTCCCTGGGACTCTCCAGGCAAGAACACTGGAGTGGGTTTCCATTTCCTTCTCCTGTGCATGAAAGTGAAAGTGAAGTCGCTCAGTCGTGCCCGACTCTTAGCGACCCCATGGACTGCAGCCCACCAGGCTCCTCCGTCCATGGGATTTTCCAGGCAAGAGTACTGGAGTGGGGTGCCATGGCCTGAGGGACTGTAAAGGAAACCAGCACACAAGCTATGTCCTGGGGCAGGTCATCTAAAAAGAATTCAAAAGAAGGCGGATCTTTAGAAAGCTGCTTTCCAGAGGTCAATTTTACATGCTTTTTTATTCTATTTGGTGTTTTAAAAAGCACATATTTTAAATATGCGCCACTGAAGAGGAAAAGTTAAAATTTTACAAAACCTCCTCCTGCCTCCGTGACTCAGCTTGCCCCTTGCAAAGTCTTGATCATGTAGGTCATGTAGTCTCAGAAAGTGGGGACTTGCAATACTAGGAAGTGCAGTTTATCTCACTCACCCCTGTCCTGCTCTTTGCAATCACTGGGCCCCTGCAAACCTGCTTAATCACGCCTGTCCAGGTCAGATACTCCCCTCCCCATTTGACCACTGTTCCCAAGTGCATGAAACCCCTTAATTTAAACCAGCCTATTAACAGCTACTGTTGCCCACTGGTCTGTCTATAAAAACTCTGTAATCCCTTTGTGCGCGGCTCAGAGCTTGGAGTGTTAACTCCCCTGGGGAGTTCTCCAACTCTCCGAGTGTGGTGCTTGGTTTCTTGAGTACTGGTTTCTGCAACACCACAATGCTCATCTTCCAGAGCTGCAAATCAAAATTGCAGCAAGGTAACTCCTCGTACCAGTCACAGTGGCCATCACCACACAGTCCACACACAAGGAAAGCTGGAAAGGGAGCACATGCTTGAAACAGGACCCTTCTATCTTGTTTTGAGAAATGAAAGTGGGCAAGTGACACGATGGAGAAGATGCTCTTGAAAAGCTACAAACAGAGCTACCACATAACTTAGCGACCCCACCCCTGGACCTGCAGGCCAAGGAAAAGCCATAATTTGAAAAGACACCTGTACCCTTAAGTTCACTGCAGCACCACGGGCAATAGCTAGCAACCCAAAGCTCCCTGGACAGATGTATGGAGAAGAAGATGCGGTCAGTCTGTACCACGGAATAGGATTTAGCCATGAAAATGAATTAATGCCTTTGCAGCCACATGGATGGACCTGGAGAGGACCATGCTAAATGAAGGAAGTCAGAGAGGGAACAACAGAATGACTACAACATCTCTTAGAGGCGGATTCTAATACGTGATACAACTGCATTCACTTACCAAACAGACTCAAACTCTGCAAAAAGAAACAGGGTTCTCAAAGGGGAGGAAACCGTGGTAAAGTTGGAGGGGGAAGTAGGGAGAACTTAGGAGGGTGGGATTCACACATACACAATACTATATATGGAACAGATCATCAAGAAGCGCCTACTGCAGAGCACAGGGAATGCTACCCTAACCATCTCTAATAAGCTGTACAGGAAAAGACCAGTGACTAAGGGCTGATATTGTGAGTCCGTTTCACTACACTGAAAAAGGAAATGGCGACCCGTTTCCTTTTTCTTGCCTGGAGAATCCCAGGGACAGCAGAGCCTGGTGGGCTGCTGTCTATGGGGTCGCACACAGTCGGACACGACTGAAGCGACTTAGCAGCAGCAGCACACTGAAAAAAAAATCAAACCACAGGAATTCAAGTATATTTCAACATTAAAGCAAAATCAAATCTTAAAAAAAAAAAANTACAAGTGCCAGAGCTGAGCTGCTGGGCCCTTCAGAGTCATAAGGCCTGCTGCTGCTGCTGCTGCTGCTAAATCGCTGCTGTCGTATCCCACTCTGTGTCACCCCATAGACGGCAGCCCACCAGGCTCCCCCGTCCCTGGGACTCTCCAGGCAAGAACACTGGAGTGGGTTTCCATTTCCTTCTCCTGTGCATGAAAGTGAAAGTGAAGTCGCTCAGTCGTGCCCGACTCTTAGCGACCCCATGGACTGCAGCCCACCAGGCTCCTCCGTCCATGGGATTTTCCAGGCAAGAGTACTGGAGTGGGGTGCCATGGCCTGAGGGACTGTAAAGGAAACCAGCACACAAGCTATGTCCTGGGGCAGGTCATCTAAAAAGAATTCAAAAGAAGGCGGATCTTTAGAAAGCTGCTTTCCAGAGGTCAATTTTACATGCTTTTTTATTCTATTTGGTGTTTTAAAAAGCACATATTTTAAATATGCGCCACTGAAGAGGAAAAGTTAAAATTTTACAAAACCTCCTCCTGCCTCCGTGACTCAGCTTGCCCCTTGCAAAGTCTTGATCATGTAGGTCATGTAGTCTCAGAAAGTGGGGACTTGCAATACTAGGAAGTGCAGTTTATCTCACTCACCCCTGTCCTGCTCTTTGCAATCACTGGGCCCCTGCAAACCTGCTTAATCACGCCTGTCCAGGTCAGATACTCCCCTCCCCATTTGACCACTGTTCCCAAGTGCATGAAACCCCTTAATTTAAACCAGCCTATTAACAGCTACTGTTGCCCACTGGTCTGTCTATAAAAACTCTGTAATCCCTTTGTGCGCGGCTCAGAGCTTGGAGTGTTAACTCCCCTGGGGAGTTCTCCAACTCTCCGAGTGTGGTGCTTGGTTTCTTGAGTACTGGTTTCTGCAACACCACAATGCTCATCTTCCAGAGCTGCAAATCAAAATTGCAGCAAGGTAACTCCTCGTACCAGTCACAGTGGCCATCACCACACAGTCCACACACAAGGAAAGCTGGAAAGGGAGCACATGCTTGAAACAGGACCCTTCTATCTTGTTTTGAGAAATGAAAGTGGGCAAGTGACACGATGGAGAAGATGCTCTTGAAAAGCTACAAACAGAGCTACCACATAACTTAGCGACCCCACCCCTGGACCTGCAGGCCAAGGAAAAGCCATAATTTGAAAAGACACCTGTACCCTTAAGTTCACTGCAGCACCACGGGCAATAGCTAGCAACCCAAAGCTCCCTGGACAGATGTATGGAGAAGAAGATGCGGTCAGTCTGTACCACGGAATAGGATTTAGCCATGAAAATGAATTAATGCCTTTGCAGCCACATGGATGGACCTGGAGAGGACCATGCTAAATGAAGGAAGTCAGAGAGGGAACAACAGAATGACTACAACATCTCTTAGAGGCGGATTCTAATACGTGATACAACTGCATTCACTTACCAAACAGACTCAAACTCTGCAAAAAGAAACAGGGTTCTCAAAGGGGAGGAAACCGTGGTAAAGTTGGAGGGGGAAGTAGGGAGAACTTAGGAGGGTGGGATTCACACATACACAATACTATATATGGAACAGATCATCAAGAAGCGCCTACTGCAGAGCACAGGGAATGCTACCCTAACCATCTCTAATAAGCTGTACAGGAAAAGACCAGTGACTAAGGGCTGATATTGTGAGTCCGTTTCACTACACTGAAAAAGGAAATGGCGACCCGTTTCCTTTTTCTTGCCTGGAGAATCCCAGGGACAGCAGAGCCTGGTGGGCTGCTGTCTATGGGGTCGCACACAGTCGGACACGACTGAAGCGACTTAGCAGCAGCAGCACACTGAAAAAAAAATCAAACCACAGGAATTCAAGTATATTTCAACATTAAAGCAAAATCAAATCTTAAAAAAAAAAAAAGCACTGTAAAGCACCACCAAGAATGTTGCCCCTAGTCCTCAGTGCCTAAACTGCTAGTCACATCCCTGGAGCCCAGGTCGCCCCGGGTCCCCCAGGCTGAACTGTGGGTGTAGCTGAGGGAACTGGGGATGAGGTACCAGCCAATGAGCCTCTCTTGGGCCCGAAGTGTCCAGTCCCTTGTGGATGGGACCACGATCTCCTGAGCCAGGCACCTCACGCAACTCGAGGACACCCAGGAAACAGTGGACCGCTATGCGGAAAGAGCTTTGAAAAGTCACCTGTTCCCCAGGGCTCCTGGTACTGGCGTTCCCACCTGCCGCTGCCTTCCTCGGGAGTCACCCAGTCTATGGACCACAGCGCCCTCAGCATCACCGTTAGGGCAGAGCTTGGGAGGCCTGGGAAAGGAAATGCTACTTGGAAAATAGTAGGGAGACACGAATCCTGGGCTCTTTCTTCCAGCACATTCCACCGGAAGCTACACCCGAGGACACCACTTTTTCTAGGCTTCTGGTTGCCCAAGTCACCCTAGCAGAGAGCTGAGAAGTGCTGCCGCCTTGTGGACATATCTTCGAACTACAAGTGCCAGAGCGGAAGTGTAGTGTCCGAGTTGGAAAACAAGGTCGTGAGACGGAAAAGAATTCAAAAGAGGGCGGATGGTGGGGAAGCCAATTTCCAGAGTTCAATTTTAATGTAATGAACATGGTATATTTGTTTTTTGTTTGGTTTTTTGAAAAGCACAGTAAAAGATGCCCCCACGTCGTTCATTCTTGGGAGTTACAAATCAAAACAGCCTCAAGATATCGCCTGTATCACGCACAGTGTTCATCACCAAACATCCTAGGCCCAAGTACCGCGGGGAAGGGAGGGCACGGGTGGAAAAGCACCCTCCTACCTCTTTAGGGGAATGAAAGGGGGCAACAGCACTTCCAGGCCTGAAGAAAAGCGTGGAGGTCCTTGAAGACACTGAAAACTGAGCTCCCACATGGTTGTCAAGGAAAACTGTAATTCAAAAAGACGCCTGCACCCCAAAACTCACTGCAGCAGGACTGGATGGGTGGAAGCAACTAAAAGGTCCCTGGATAAATTCATGGACAAAGAAGATGTGGTGCCTCTATATGCTGGAGTAAGTCTCAGCTCTTAAAAAAATGAAATAATGTCTTTGCCAGCAATGTGGATTGACCTGGAGATAGGTAAGAATTTAGAGATGTCAAAATAGCCTATCAAGTCACTTATGGGTAGAATAGAGAAATTCATATTTATGAACTCCTTTACCAAACCAATCCCCCAGTCTCAGACTCGAAAAACCGATGTATGGTTACCTTGCTCCCAACAATTGCTCTCTCACTTTATTGGCCTGCCATGTGACATAGAGTGTGTCCCGTCTTGGTAATGTGATGGTGAACTAATTAAATACAGTCTACATTTATTGATATTAGAGAATGCCTTTGGAAATTGTACTGTGGAAGTAGAGAAAGATATACAAAAGTTTAATGTCGGGAAGGAAAAAATATTTTTCCATCTACCCTTCTGATTTTTTAGCTGAGTTGCCTTAAGAAAAGACAGATTAATAAAGAGAAAAACAGAAGTTGGTAACATGTGGTTCATGTATACATGGGAGATACCCAGAGGAAAGTGAGTACCCAAAGAGCTAGCTTTAGAATTTAGCATTAAATCCCGTTTTATTTATCGAGGTTAGATTTATGGCCCAGGATGTGATCTATCCCGTTTTAATATAGAAAGAGAATTGGGCATGTCGGCCTCTTGCAAGGCAGTCTCTTCAGTTATGTCGACTCTTTGTGACCCCAAGGACTGTAGCCCACCAGGCTCCTCTTTCCACTGGATTCTCCAGGCAAGAATACTGGAATGGGTTGCCATGCCCTTCTCCAGGGGATCTTCCTGACCCAGGGATCGAACTCAAGTCTCTTATGTCTCCTGAATTGGCAGGCGAGTTCTTTACCATTACGGCCACCTGGGAAGCCCATGTCGGCCTCTTAGGGGAGAATAAATGATTTTTTGCCCCCCCCCGGATAGATGATTGGACCCCTAATGGAACTGATGAGAGGTATGCCAGTTTTTGACAAAGTTTTTGTCACGGTGTGGTGAGGACTTCTAGTTTCCTCTCCTGTGACTAATCAACCTTCCCTGATAGAGGAAATTCACCATGAGGAGATTTATGACAATTGACCACCTTCTGAAGGATCTGTCTTTGCAGGTAAAGGCAGCTTAGAGATTATCATAGTTAAGTTACATCGGCCAGACAGAGAAAGACAAACATTATACGATATCACTTATATGTGGAATCTAAGCAGGAAAAAAAATGATACAAATGTCTTAATACTTATTTACATATTAGAAATAGACCCACATACACAGAAAATAAACTTATGGTTACCAAAGGGGAAAGGAATGAGGGAGGAACAAATTAGGAGTTTGCTATTAACATATACACACTACTGTATATGTATAACCAACAAGGACCTATGAAATAGCACAGGGAAGTAAACTCAGTATTTTGTAATAACTGTTAAGGGAAAAGAATCTGAAAAAGAATGCAAGTGTTAAGCCACTCAGTCATACCCGACTCTTTGCGACCCTATGGACTGTAGTCCACCAGGCTCCTTTGTCCATGGGATTCTCCAGGTAAGAATACTGGAGTGGGGTGCCATTCCCTTCTCCAGGGATCTTCCCAACTCAGAGACTGCAATTTGATTCTTTTACCAGGGAATCACCAGGGATTCCCTTCCCATATGCATCACACACACACACACACACACACACACACACACACAGACACACACACATGTGTGTATATATGTATATTGTATGAAGTGTCTAGAGTTCGAAATAATCTACTAACAAAGGAGCATATTTTGTGTAGCATGTCCTGAACTCCTACAGTTATAACTTTCACTAAACCTTGTCTTCTCAAAAAATTCATGCTGACTCACTTCAGACCAAGCTCAGCTGGGCCTGAAAGTAGGAGCTGGCCGAACAGTGGTGAAGGCTGTGTTATTTCCTCCATTACAAGGACTGGATAAGGAAGGTGGATATTTGATGTGCTGTCCAACCGTGTTAAAGGTTTAAGGACTTCTAAAATCATACAGTCACCAAACATTCTCCCCTTTCCCTTGGGAAAGGGAAGTCGCTCAGTCGTGTCCAACTCTTAGCGACCCCATGGACTGCAGCCCACCAGGCTCCCTGTCCGTGGGATTCTCCAGGCAAGAACACTGGAGGGCTGAATAAATGTTTGGACACCGTCAGAGTTCTAATTACTGAGAGGATCAAAGTTGGCTGTTACGATTTAAGCATGGCCTGTAGTAGCATCCGTGCAGTCAGACAACGCACCTGGTGGACTGACTCCCTTCTTGTTTGACTGGGAAGAGCAGAGAGCGTGGCTCTTGCACGAGGTCCCCAAAGGCACTCCCACTTGTTTCAAAGAACCACTGTGTGAGGTTCACAGAGATGTCACTTTAAACTGGTGTGAAGGGCGCCTGCCTGCCGATTCCCTCAAGTAGCCTCAGAAAAATCTGATCATTACCAACCTCCAGGGCACACACACTCCCTGAGAGTGTAAATCAGCTGAATTCTTCCTAAACACGTGCGCTTTTTTTTTTTTTTTT
>SJYV01051374.1:85246-109842 GCA_006410875.1 Neotragus pygmaeus | reverse complement strand
AAAAAAAAAAAAAAAAAAAAAAATAGCTGCTAGCCCTACAGGACTATTGTAAACATTAAATGAGTCAATACATATAAAAACATGTTAAAGAGTGTCTGAGGCATAGTAGGCATTTTACAATCGTTGCCTCTTCTGTTTCTATTGTATTGTGTCTTGTGTGTGTCACATGTGGCAACTGCAGTTGCCTAGCTACATATCTGGGTTTCCCTGGTGGCTCAATGGTAAAGAATCTGCCTGCCAACGCAGGAGACACAGGTTTGATCCCTGAGTGGGGAAGATCCTCTAGAGAAGGAAATGGCAACCCACTCCAGTATTCTTGCCTGGGAAATCCCGTGGGCAGAAGAGCCTGGCAGGCTATAGTCCATGGGTCGCAAAAGAGTTGGACACAACCTAGCAATTAAAACAACAACAAATCTACTTATCTATTATTTACTGTTTGCTTCCTTCATCAAACTGTAGGATCCATAAAGACAGAGGCTATTAATAAATTTGCCATGCCTGGTATTGTGCTTGGCTTATAGTAAAGTGCCTAATTGATGTTTGCTGAATGAATGGACCAATGAATGAGTGATTCCCTTTGGGGATGAGTAAGCCCTCTCACTCTCAACATACTTCTCACTTCAGAGATTTTTGCGGCACATGTCCATCAAATACCATTTGCTGGAAATTCCACATGGTTTTCTGTCCAGATGGTGCCTATGACAAAGGCAAGGCATTCTGGCATGCAGGAAACTCAGGGTGCCAGATGCCTAGTCAAGTCACTGTATTATTCATCATCAAATGTTGTTGGCCAGGGAACTGATGGCTGTCAGCTGAGCCCCACGGTGGTCCAGTGAAGAGTCTGGTCTCTAAAATCACAGCAGCTAGGAGAATCATTAGGGAGAGAGGACGCCGTGGTAGGAAGATGGGGATTAAAAAAGGGAGAAGTTTCGTCTTGTTTTGGCTTTGCAACCTTGGGCAAGTCACTTCACCTCTCTGGTTCTCTCAGCTTAGTGTTTTTATAAATGAAAACAAATGGTCATCAGTATTTCCCAAACCTGGTTATGTCCCTAGAATCTTCGGGAAAGATTTTTAAAATACAGATTCCTCTAGACTAGCAGTCAGCAAACGTGGTCTGTGAAGGGCCAGATAGCAAATATTTTAGGCTTTGTAGGTTGTATGATGTGTGTTCCAGCTGCCATGCTCAAGTCTCCCACTGTGCCATCAAAGCTGCAATGGAAGATGATACGTCCACCACCGAACGTGGCAGGATTTGGCCAGCTTTCCTGGCGGCCACGGTTTGCTGACCACCCTGCATCGCACCCCCCGCTAGGCTAGGCATGGCCTCTGCTGGGTAATGACCAGTTTTCTTATTCACAAAAGCTCCTCCAGATGACAGCGAGAGGCAGCTGCACTTGGGATCCACCAGAGTAGATGCTAGAAAGCTTCTTCCCGCCCTTTCTGGAGTTCTCATTCTCCGTTTCTTATTTTCACTGTAAGAAGTGGCTATATAGTGAGTTAACACTATTTAGCTGGAGATCTTAATATTCTTTCAAATGCATTCTATTTGGGTATTAGCATTCGACATCTGAAGTTTTTACTCTCTCAAAATTCAATTCTCTGTTCCACGCTTTCAACATCTGAAGTTTTTATTCTCTCAAAATTCAATTCTCTGTTCCACCAGGAAAAGTTTGAACAGTCCTTTTCATTGCATTTAGACCAAAAAGCACTTCTGTGTGTGACACCCTTGTCAGTTCTCTGTAGGTGACAACTTCACTGCTAACTTGCAAATGCAAAGTTTAGTATTATCCTGTTTAGGCACTAAAGGGATACAGTAAGTCTCAACTTTAAGAAAGGATAATAGAAAAAAATATGAAATTATGAAACAGGTATGGGTATTGATACTGCTTCCTTTGTACGGAGAGTTCCCTTTCTACTAAAGCCACGACTACTGGGTGATAAGACATCCTGAGCCCTAGAGACAGTCCTGTTTTTCACTTATGTTCACTGAGCAATTGCCATAGTTCCCTCTTTCACTCTCAAAAGTGTCCAATTTGGATGAGAAATTACATGGCCATGCTTATGGGTGACCTGGAGGGAAGATAGTCAAAACGATGCTCCATTGATTTTGCACTTTCTAAAAGGCAGGCATTGCTCTGAGGGTTTTATTGGTATTATCCCAACTAATCATTACAGTATTTTGCCGATGGCTTGTGTCTTTGTTGTTGTTTCAGTTGCTAAGTCATGTCTGACTCTTCTGCAACCCTGTGGACTGTAGCCTGCCAGGCTTCTCTGTCCAAGGGAGCTCCGAGGCAAGAATGCTAGAGTGAGTTGCCATTTCCTTCTCCAGGGGATCTTCCCCCCTCAGGGACTGAACCTGCGTCTCCTGCATTGGCCGCATGTTCACCACTGAGCCACCAGGGCGGCAACGATGTCTTTAGCGTGGGTTTTTTCAAAAGCAGGCCTGGGGCAGGGATTCAGGGTTAGGTGGTTTTGGGGGAAATGCTCTGAGGAAGAACAGAAAGGGAGGCGCGGAAGCAAAGCATGGAGANCATGTTCACCACTGAGCCACCAGGGCGGCAACGATGTCTTTAGCGTGGGTTTTTTCAAAAGCAGGCCTGGGGCAGGGATTCAGGGTTAGGTGGTTTTGGGGGAAATGCTCTGAGGAAGAACAGAAAGGGAGGCGCGGAAGCAAAGCATGGAGAGGAAGGAGGCCAATACACAGGACCCTTGTGAGCAGGTTATGGCGGTAAATAAGTGGGGCTCAATCTCCCTGGGAACCCCGAGAGTCGTGACAGTGTGCCCTCGGGGGGGCAGCGAAGCTACAGCTCTGTTCCACAGCTCCTATCCCTCGTGGCTGAGGGTCACGCCTGCAGATGTCCACTTGCCCTCCCACATGTCTGGCCTGCCCCATAGTTAGAAAGAGCTCACTCCTGTGGGTAGAGGGCAAACACACTCCGGCCAAAGACAAAAAGAGGCTTGTCAGTGTGTACATTTGTCCACAGACAACCTTCAGGGTAGGCCCAGGGGCACCAATAGCTTCCTGCGTTTGAATCCATGTTCTTCCCTTTTCATCGACATGATCATGGGCAAGTCATTTGAGCTCTTAAGTCTCAGTTTTTCCACCTGTAAAATGGGGATAACAACAGCATGTGCCCAGAGCTGCTATGAGGCCTAAATGAGATCACAGAAGCACAGTGGTCCTCTGTCAGTCTTCCCTGCCCGGGATCTACGTCGTCTTCCCTTGGCACAGACCCCGGATGCTCTTCAGAAGAATCAGCCTTTCCAGATCCCTGGTGTTTGAGAGGAGGGAGACTACTCTCAGCTCCAGGGATAGAACGTGACTGGCCCCTCTGAGCACCACTTTCTCCTGTCCATCACTCGTTTAGATCTGGGTACGGAATCTATGTGGGATCAGTGGGGTCTCAACATGGGACTTCCTACTGCAACTAATAAAAAGGAGTTTCCCTTCACACTAGCCAGGACACAGAAGCAACCTAAATGTTTATCAGCAGACGACGGATGGCGAAGATGTGGCACACATACGTAATGGATGCTGCTGTTGCCGTTCAGTCGCCCAGCTGTGTCTGATGCTTTGAGACCCCCATGGTCTGCAGCACACCAGCCTCCCTGAAATACTACTCAGCCATTAAAAAGAATGAAATAATGCCTTCTGTGTCCACATAGATGCAACCAGTGATTATCACAGTAAGTGAAGGAAGTCAGAAAGAGAAAGAAAATACCTTATGTCTGCACTTAGATGTGGCATCTAAACTATGACATGAATGAACCCATCTGTGAAACAGAAACAGACTCAGAGAACAGATCTGTGCTTGACGACTGGGAGAGGGCTGGGGGAGGGCTGGAGCAGGAGGCTGGAGTTAGCAGATGTATGCTATAATGCGTAGAACGGATAAACAACACAGATCTACTGTACAGCATGGAGAACTACATGCAACATCCTGGGATCAACCATGATGGGAAAGAATACTTTAAAAGGAATGTGCATGTACTATATGTTTAACTGAATCATTTTTCTATAACTTGACACTAGTACGACATTGTAAATAAACTATACTCTAATAAATTTATATTTAGAAAAAAATGGCAGAGGACAGGGAGAAGAAAGTTAATTTCTGAATATTATTGAGCCCCCCAATCAAGCAACCTGAAAGCTTGGCCCATCTCTNACTAGTACGACATTGTAAATAAACTATACTCTAATAAATTTATATTTAGAAAAAAATGGCAGAGGACAGGGAGAAGAAAGTTAATTTCTGAATATTATTGAGCCCCCCAATCAAGCAACCTGAAAGCCTGGCCCATCTCTGCACTTGCTGTCTGAGAGTTAAAATTTTGCTTCACTATTTAAACCTGTGTGCATCCAGAAATCTATTATGTGCTGTGGAAAGCAGCCAACTGTGCTATCAGTACAGACCTATGACTTGTAAAGTCTGGGTTCAATATTCTAGAGTGCGGAATACAGATTAGGATGACGTAACAAAGATGCCCTAAAAGTGTGTCTCTTAACTAAGAATAAGAGTTGATTTCTTTCTAATAGAAGAGTTCACAGCAGAGGTCCTGGACAGGTTAAGGTGGCTCTACAATCACTGGGACCAAGTTTCTCCTGCATCCTTAGCAGGCAGCTTCCATCTTCTCATCTCAACCAGCTGCTCTGGGTCCCAGCAGCACTTACACCCTCCAGCCAGTGGGAAGAAGACAGAGATGATGTGGATACCCGCTGCCTGCAGTTACTATTTGAGCCACTAGGGAATCCCGCCTGCAAGGGTACAACCCAGAAATTAATCATACACATCACATCTCATTGGCTGGAACTTAGTCATGTGGTAGCACTCAACTGCAAGGAAGGCTGAGAAACGTGGTTATCATTCTGTGTGGTCATATGTCCAGCTCTATTTCTACCAGAAAAAAAAAAAAGAAAAATAAATACTGGGACACACAGCTAGCTGCCTCCACTAAAGAAGAAGGGAGGCTTAATTGTATTTGTTTCAACTGACAATTTTTTCATTAAAACAACTTCAGAATGTAAACAGGATTTAAAAGAAATGCTTTTCAGCACTTTCCCAAAGATTTAACCTCACCTTTTTACTTAGAAATGGATAAAACCGTACCTTCTTTTCATCTCTTCTTTTTAGGCAGATCTCAGGATTCCAGCAATCAGTGATCCCAAATTAGCCCAGCTTATTACCCTGTGTACATGAAATTAATAACTGAATTTCACCAATTTCCCTTCCTTCCAACTGTCTTTTCCTCAATTAGGCTGCACAACTATGGTTTAATTATATTCTTTTGATAGTCACCAGAATCCCATAACAAGCTCCTCTTTCACAATCCTATTATTAATCAGGGTAATTCAATTTATGGAAAAATAAAGACAGACAAATAGAGAAAAATGACTGAGCTGGCAAGAAGCACCGTGTTCTGCAGTCTGGCTAAAATGGCTGTCAATGAAGGGTTTACAGAATTAAGACAGCAGCAAGACTTGGATTCAGCAGCAGCAGGTTTTAAATGATGTACGAGGCGTCACCAAAGCAAATCCCATTCTCCATGGTCCCCTCGGGGTCAAGTACCATGTTTCAATCACAATTTCATCAAATTGCTGTGATGCCACGAATGTTCCAGATTAACAGTGGTACAGCACCGTTCTTGGCAGGACAGAATCAAAAAATCTAGTTCAGAGGTTTGTTGAAATACACCCCAAGACACTCGGCTGCAAAACACATTAAAGACTCCAAGATGATGGGAATGTTTCTGATCTGTATTCCCCAAAGAGGTTACTTTTGCAGAGAGCAAGTTTATTATTTATGGTAGTGAATAAAACTTCTCAGTGCAGCCAAGGAGGCTTCTTGCAATTACATCAGGAAGGCACCATCATGCACTCCATTATGGAAATCGTATTGACATGAATAGGCAAGGCTATTTTTTCACTAGGATGCATATTCTTTCCAGAGCATGCTCATGATGGCCTGGCAAGGAGATAATGAATTGTTTGGTTTGACTTATCATTTCAAATGGCTCTGTTCCTTGAAAGAGGATTTTGTATAGAAAGACATTATTTTGCAAATTCTACTTCAGATGATCAGCTGAGTTTTATCAGATGATCTCATAGGGGCTTGACATGGATCAGATGGCCAGTGCCATACTGGGTATACTGGGAGCTCCAGAAGACTGTGAGTTTGATCCACACTGGTGACTCTGTTAGCATTTTCAAGCCTTGAAGTGAGTCTCTGGGGAACTGTATCTTTGGCTAATTCCTTCCACATATCCTATCCTCAAGAAATATTAGCAATCTGGGATCTAACATCTCTATTTGAGGGGCAGTGCTGAGGAACTCCTTATGATTTTAAGTAGAGGGGAAAGAACTTGTCCTGAAAGAAATGAAGACTGGAAAAACCTTTGGACCCTCTCTCCAGGAGTAATTTACCTAGTAGGAATGGGAAGAGACCAATTGTGAATATACAGCCTCTGATTTCTTTGGCTTTTCTTCTTTCTCAACTTCACACGCTCCCTCCCCTAATTCTCAGCTTCATGAGGGTGAGGCAGTTGAATCTTCTATGTAACTGGCAGCTAAGTGTCCACTATGGGGCTTCTCCGATGGCTTAAGCAGTAAAGAATCTGCCTGCAATGCAGGAGACTCGAGAGATGTGGGTTCAACCCCTGGGCTGGGAAGATCACCTAGAGAAGGAAATGGCAACCCACTCCCGTATTCTTGCCTGGGGAATCCCACAGACAAAGGAGCCTGGTGAGCTGTGGTCCACAGGGTCACAAAGACTGAAGCGACTTAGCACAGCATGCACAGTGGACGTTTGTGCGTGTGTGCAGTCATGTCCAACTCTTAGCGACCCTATGGACTATAGTCCACCAGGCTCCTCTGTCCATGGGATTCCTCAGGCAAGAATACCGGAGTGGGTTGCCATGCCCTTTTCTAGGGGATCTTTCCGATCAGGGACTGAACCCAGTGTTTGAACCCAGGTCTCCTGCATTGTAGGTGGACACTTTACCGCTGAGCCACCAGGGAAGCCCACTTCAACCTCCCTTATATAATTCAAAAATCAGAGAGTCACCTGAGTCTCTAAGACACAAATGCCCAAGGCATGGTAGAGCCCCTCGGTAATTTATCCAGTGGTCTGAATTACTTGCTCTTCTCTTGCTTCCTCATCTTGAGTCTTAGCTCATGTACCCGCTGGGAACTACTCAGGACAAGTGACAGAAATCTGTTCTAGCACACTGAGTTAAGAAAAAAGGAAGAAAGAAACATGGTTTCTGATACTTGTATGGGCATTTTTGTCCCCAAAGCTACAAGTTCAAATACTACCTGTTTGATTACAATGTCAAGTGCTCAACACAGCAAAANAAATCTGTTCTAGCACACTGAGTTAAGAAAAAAGGAAGAAAGAAACATGGTTTCTGATACTTGTATGGGCATTTTTGTCCCCAAAGCTACAAGTTCAAATACTACCTGTTTGATTACAATGTCAAGTGCTCAACACAGCAAAAACCAAAGAATTTTAACTGGAAGATACGTTCCAATATCACAGAGCTCAATTGTCTTAAACCCCAGACCACTGCTGCACAGCCTTGTGCTGTTTTATTCATGTTTTCCAGTCACCATTTAAGCACATTAAGCACAAGCCATGTGAAGGGCAATAATGAAAACGAGAAACAGGGTTTCTGCCTTCACAGAGGCTACTCCCTGGTGGGGCAAATGGACTGTTATTTTTTTTCCCCTTAATTTATTTATTTTTAATTGAAGGATAATTGCTTTACAATATTGTGTTGGTTTCTGCCGTACATCAANGAAAACGAGAAACAGGGTTTCTGCCTTCACAGAGGCTACTCCCTGGTGGGGCAAATAGACTGTTATTTTTTTTCCCCTTAATTTATTTATTTTTAATTGAAGGATAATTGCTTTACAATATTGTGTTGGTTTCTGCCGTACATCAACATGCATCAGCCATAGGTATACATATGTTCCCTCCCTCTGGAAACTCCCTCCCACCTCCCACCCTATCCCCCACTTCTAGGCTGTCACAGAGCACCAATTTGAGCTCAGAGTCATACAGCAAATTCCCATTGGCTATCTATTGTACATATGGTAAAGTATGTTTCATTCTCTTTTGGCCAAACCAAAACTTTACCCCAGTAGCGTTGTTGTGAGGTCTGGAGTGTGAAACAGTGTATGTTAATTTCCTGGCCCATATATTTCTTTTCTGCTCATAATAGGATTGGTTACTGCATCAGACTCAGATTAAATAACCAGCACTTGTCATTTATTAGGCCATTTTGTGGTTACAGATAGATAGATTCCAATGTGAAACACCTGAAGCATTTTTGCTTTGGGGAAATTTAGAGAAGGATATTCCGAGACTTTGCATACTTTACATACCAGTGAAGCAATAGAAAAGGCAGGTAGAAAGCCAGGGCCCAAGAAGGATATAATCTGGAGTTCAAAAGCCATCAGAAGGCTAATTCTCCTTCTGCATGTCAACTTCAATCTTCTGGTTCACTGACCCTTTCTATACAGAGGCAAACTTGGCCACAGAAGCTCCCAAGCTTCACCTTTTCCAAATTCAATCCCCCCCGGACAGAGAAAACCTCAGCCTTCAGGGTCTCAAGTTCAAGCATCTCAGGGAAGAGCTCCAGTTGGCTCAGTTGAAGTCAGGTCCCTATTTCTGGACAAACCATCTCCAACAGAGAACAGGGTCCTGGTGTATCAAATCACTGCTCCTACAGAAACCAGGGAAACACGGCTCTTTGGGGGCAATTCCCAAAAGACTGAGTGAGCCTCCCAAGTGGCACGGTGGTAAAGAATCTGCCTGCCAATGTAGGAGACACAAGAGAAGTAGGTTTGTTATCTGGGTTGTGAAGACCCCTTGGAGAAGGAAATGGCAACCCACTCCAGGAGTCTTGCTGGAAAATCCCATGGACAGAGGAGCCTGGCAGGCTACAGTCCATGGGATGACAAACAGTTGGACATGATTGAGCACACAACTGAGCAGAAAATCCCACAAATACTGACTAGGTATTTTTATGCTAACTGCTTCCATACAGTGATACCATAGACAACACTAATTGAATAAACAAGACAGGTTCTTTTAAAAGCTGAAATTCTGCTGGGGGGAAAAATCATCACCTCTGTTTCAGAAATAACTGAGCATGCACTATTCATTTAATTTGCTTGTGCCAAAATGTTCCTTTGGAACTGTTGTTAGGCACGCAAGTTAAGTTCCTTAGACTTTGCTTTGCTTTCTGAGGGGTTGAAAGGTAAAAGCTGCAGTGAGACAAGGCACTTTAAAAATACCCTAAACAAGCATTGTTGCTGAGAGCTCTTCTGCAGCCCTAAGAATATCACAGAAGTGAGTTCGCTGGGAATTGCCGGTCATACCCTGGAGACATGGGAAGTGTGTCTGCTCCTGTACTTAATGATCAGACACAGACTCCCACAGGTGACTGGTCCTGTGAACATGACTAATGAGTGAGAAGGAGGAGGAAGGAGAAGCAGGAGAGGAAAAGACAGGAGGAAGAGAGGAAGGGATAGGAGGAAGAGGGGAAGGGATGGGAGGAAGAGGGAGGGTGGAAATGAGGGGCGAGACAGGAACGTTAACCCAGTCTGACCTGGGGACCTGCTGTATTATCTTTCTTCAAAAAGCAAGTTTCATGCAAACATTTCACCAACTTTCCTCTAATTTAAGGATCAAAGCTTTTAACAACATCTCCTGAAGTATGTTGAAGGAGAAGGAATTGCCAAGTTGGTCCAGAGACTGCCAAAGTGTGCTGTTGTTTGAGATGAACTCGTGGGGTCCCCAGAGGGGGCCCCTCAATAATATCACAATCCAGGGTAAAATGTTGCCCCTTTTTGCTTCTCTTTCAATCCCTCTAAATAGTCCTCAAAGAGTTTCAGTTTGGTGTTATTACTTAGCACTTCTCTAAAATCAATTCTATCCCCACTGTTGTACAGAGAAAAACCAGAGCCTTCAGGAGGACCTAGATGGAGCTTAGTAACAAAGATGTGTTTACATTGAATTTAATACCCCAATAATCTTCAGTTTTAGGCTGGGATTATTGGTCTTTCTTTTATAGTAGGCATGTAAAGTTACCTTTACAACATATATATATATATTGAGTTTTAAAAAGTCAACAAACCTAAAAAGTATCTGAAGTGGTGACAGCCACAGGTTAGCAGAGATGGAAAACACTTGTAGTCACTGAGCGTGTACAATTGATGGTGAGATTCCTGGGTCAAAAGGAGACCCTGTATTCCCAACCTTTGTCAGTGTGAGAGTAATAGTCAAATATCGTAGGTGGGAAAGAATGCTGATACATTCCGAGACCTTTGCCAGAGCTTCGTTTGTTTTAAAATGAGTCTTCGGAGCTGCTGCTTTCCTTCAGCACAAAGATTTTCCCCTATAAAGTGCTAAACACTGGTGACAATAATGATTATAACAACTGAGAAGCCTAAAGATATTTCCTCTTGAACTTTTTAGTTTATGAAGATACTGTGGAGTCCACGACAGAAGGGAAGTGGACAAATGTTCAGTGTTTGACTAAAGGAAAGCTGAAAATGGACTGGAAAACTACCTCATCTCATATTAATGATAAAAGAATGGAACATAAAGGAGTGTCTTGGGAACCAGCCACCAGTGGGGCATTTCCCTACATTTCATGCTGGGAAACTTCATGAGAAGGAGACACAAAAACCGGGAAACTGCTGGTGGAAAAACTGACCCATCTCTTTGCCAGCTCTTAGAAATAAAAGCATTAAATGTTAACCAACTGCGGACCCATGAAGTTATTTTTAAAATCAACTGAAAGAAAATAGAGATTTAGTTTCCATTATGATGACCTTATTATCAGGGCAAAAGCCCTGAACTGGTTGCCTTATTCGAAAGAAAATGTCCTTTAAAAATAAAAACCAGTTACATCCCACAAATAGATAATGTTATCAGAACACCAGTTAGTGAGGCTTTCCTGGGTTCAACTTGCAGATTTGGTTTTCCTTTAAATAAAATACATCTTACCTTGCCTTTTCCCTTTATCTATGAAATTTTGGCAACCATATTTATTTTATGCTCCTTGTTTCTTTGGTTCTGATTCTTTGAATTTCTCTTCTATTTCCTTAGGGTGCAGGTCTGTTAAAAACACTACCTGAAATCTTTTATGCAAGGAGTGGGATAGTTTGAGCAAGAAGTAGGAGATTAAAATTACCTTGCCTCATTTATTTAGTACCTTACACATACAAACTCTCACGGGAGGTACTATAGAAGGAGTATTTTTTTAAATCTTTAATCACATTATTTACTCTTTTCTTAAAAGGAGTATATAAGGTAAATCTCTGACCACCTGCCACATCCCAGTCCCAGTGGTAACCAATGACCACTGTAAACACTCTGGTAGTTGTGAGNGTACTATAGAAGGAGTATTTTTTTAAATCTTTAATCACATTATTTACTCTTTTCTTAAAAGGAGTATATAAGGTAAATCTCTGACCACCTGCCACATCCCAGTCCCAGTAGTAACCACTGACCACTGTAAACACTCTGGTAGTTGTGAGTCTTTCTTCTCTATGATCATAAAACTATACCTATAGAATAAGTACAGACAAATACATCAGTGATAGCTTAAAAAAAAAAAAAAGAAAATGTGATCATGCTTTTTTCCTCCACTTAACCATATTTCCTAGATTTCCCTGATAATCAGTATAGTATTTACAGATTGACCTCATGTTACTTTGAGCCCTCACATAATAGTCCAGTATATACAACTTGTCTAAACAGTCTCTTATTGATAGACATTTGGCTTGTTTCAAGACATCTGTTAATACAAAGAGTGCCACAGAAATCATCTTGGTGTATATTTTTTACACACTGCCCAATTCACATCTTTTTAGAGCATTTAGCATTTGCCTAAAGGTGTCAGATGGTTAGGATCCACCCCCTTCCCTTGAACCACCCAGATAAAGCTTAACTGAATATCTACTTTTTAGAGTCCTCGATTTAGAAGGAGTATTTTTATTGAATGATTTAACATTCAAGATAACAAGAAGAGGTAGTCAGTCATTAGACCTTACAGGATTAACTGTCCAGGCAGACTCCCACGGAGGCTGGATGCGGAATATACATGAGTAATGAGGGAGGCCGGGCACCAGACATAGCTTGATGGTGACACACACACACACAGAGACACACAGACAGAAAGACACACACAGACACACACACACAGACACACACACACACACAGACACACACACACACCCTCCCCCTTAGCTAAATGGGGAAACTCAAGAGAGCAATCATCCGTGGTTAACACCTGGGAATACAGAGCCCTGCTTTGAAGTTGACTGGAAATCTATTTTTTAAATGTGATAGATCAGACTTTTAGCTGTTGGTTCTAACTGAAAATTAAAAAAGAAAAAACCACAATGTGGGGGACTTCCTGGGAAGTCCAATGGTTCAGATTTTACCTTCCAATGCAAGGGATGAAGGTTCAATCCCTGGTTGAGGAGCTAAGATCCACATGCCTCGTAGTAAAAAAAAATCAAAGCATAAAACAGAAGTAATATTGTTACAAATTAAGATGTTAAAAATGGTCCATGTCAAAACAACAACAACAACCTAAAGAAAACCACACATACGTACAATGTGAATGAAAGAAAACACAACAGCAAACTGAACCTGGCCCATGGATTGAGAGTTTGCAACTTGACCTTCTATCGTGGAATTAAGCCTCGAAGGATCTCAATTTGAACCCATCACTCATGGCGGAGTAACCAGAAGAAGTAGGAGTTATACTGAGTCTTGAAAGAAAGAGAGTTGTATCAATATAAGGAGAAGGGAGGGAGGGTGGTAGGCATACTGCATGGACTGTGGAGGGTAAAGGAAGCCCCAAACCAGAAAGGCTCAAGGTCTGTTCAGGAAACACTGAACAGCGTGGTTTGGAAGAGAGACAAACTCACATATGGAGGACATCAGAGAAAAAGCTTGGAAAGCAAGTGAAAGGCAGCTCAGACAAGGATTCTGAATATCAAGTGAAGAAGTTTAAGTTTTATCCTAAAGTCATTGAAGATCTGGGGCTCTAGAGATGGATGTAATCAATGAGTTTTCCAACAAAATCAATCCAATCTATCTGGAAGAGAAAGACCCTGCAGGGGAAGAGACTGGTCAGAATTTTATTGCACTAATTCAGGAGAATCACTTGGAGGCAAAAGGAATGGAAATCTAGTAGATAACACACTTCTGCAATGGCTAAATCTACCAGACGCGAATAANTAAAATCACATTCAGCAAGTGTAGTCATTAATTGGGAGAACAGAATGAATGGGGTATCTGACCATGAAAAAGACAAGATAAAAAACATTAATCAAGCAGCATTTAATCTCCATTTACATCAGCTTCCTGAAGAAGCACCTCCAAAACTAATATGCTAACAATATAAACAAAATCATAATTAAAGAGATAAATTTATCTCTATTTTTAATGTAACATTCGCTCCATTGATGAAACTATTTTTCTCCATTTCATGTTTGAAGAAAAGATCCAATGTGTCTTTTCAAAATTTGGTTTGGCTTTGCCATATTGCAGTTATCCAAGCCAACAGATTCAGCACAGCATACCGTTTTAACGCAATGATATACCACTGCTTCTGGATCCAGCAATAAGAGGAACATCCAAAAACAGGCATAAAACACTCATGAAGAAATGACAGAGCTTGAAGTCAGCTTGAATAATATCTGAATGATAGATTCTTGCAAGCAGAGGGAGGAAAAAGAGAAATGGAGAAGCAAGGAGGAGGGGAAAAGAGCAGATGAGTGGTTCATTCTACCCACCTCCAGCACTGAATTTAGGAGCTTTATGCACTTTCCTATTTCTTACTGACAGGACTCCAGGTATATATCAACTGATCCACAATCATAGATGCATTAGAAGTTCTGCCTCCACTGTGTTGAGAGGGAAAAGTGTGCCCAGTTTGGTACTCGTGCATTTTGCATTCTGGCTACAAAGTATGTGTATGTGCACAGTTGTGTATAATGGATAATGGTGCACGTTTTGCACCATCCACATCGGCTTTCTTCAAACTTCATTTTCCTTGCCCAGATATTTGCTACCTGTCTTCATTCCTGCAGAATGTCACCATTTAATGGGAACTCTGTAAATCTATATTTAGTGCCTGGGATACACCCTTTCCTCCTAACACCCTCAAGATGGCTGAGATCAGCACTTTTGTCAATAGTTTCCAAGTTTGAACTCTGAAGAACTAGGCTACCTTTGGAATTTTCANCACCACTTGTTAAAGAGATTGTCTTTAATCTATTGTATATTCTTGCCTCCTTTGTTGAAGATAAGGTGTCCATAGGTGCGTGGATTTCTCTCTGGGCTTTCTATTTTGTTCCATTGATCTATCTTTCTGTCTTTGTGCCAGTACCATATGGTCTTGATGACTGTGGCTTTGTAGTAGAGCCTGAAGTCAGGCAGGTTGATTCCTCCAGTTCCATTCTTCTTTCTCAAGATTGCTTTGGATATTTGAGGTTTTTTGTATTTCCATACAAATTGTGAAATTTAACTGCTCCTCTTGTGACAGAGGATGAGACGGTTGGATGGCATCACTGACTCAATAGACATGAGTCTGGGTAAACTCCAGGAGTTGGTGATGGACAGGGAGGCCTGGCGTGTTGCAGTCCATGGGGTCACAAAGAGTCAGGCACAACTGAGCGACTGAACTGACTGACTTGTATCATGACTATAAATCTCATTTCTTCAACCTAAGTTAGGATTTAAAGAAATGAAGAAAGAATCAAAGAAAAGAAAGGAGTGGGGAAAGACAGAAACAGGAAGAAAGGAAAGAAAGTAGGAAGGAAGGAAGGAAAGGAAGAATGGGAAAGGATAGGAAAGAAACAGGAAATTAAATAGAATAGATATTTCTCTGACAATGATGGTTCAGATGAAGCCCTGTTAAATGTCTGAAAACTGCCTGAAGGATCTTTTCAGTGCTATAGGTATAAATATTACCAGAGCCTTCATCCAGAAATCACTTTATAATCAGAGAAAATGAAGCCTCTTCACACCAGAATTTACCTGACAGCTACTTTACTACCAAACCAGAGCTTGCCTCTTTGAAGCCTTCATACCATGTTAGAAAGATGCCATTAATTAAAAGTGCATCCTCCTTAGAGCCCAGAAATAAACTCTAATGCTCATGGTCAATTGATTTCCTACAAAGGGGCCAATGTAATTCAGTAAGGAAACAATATTCTTTTCAACAAATTATACCAGGACACCTGGTTAAGTACTTTAAAAATAATGAACTTGGACACCTATTTCATAAATTTATTTCATAAATTAAAAAACAACTAAAAGTGTGTCAGACCTAAATATAAGAGCTGAGAGTGTAAAAATCTGAAAAAAACACACTATGAAATCTTTGCGACTTTGAGATTTCTTACATAATGTCAAAAGCACAAGCAGAAAAAGAAATTAATAAATTACACTTGCTCAAAATTAAAAATATTTGTGCCTCAAAGGATACCACCAAGAAAGTGAAAAGATAACCCACTGTCTTGTGGAAATTATCTGCAAATCATATATCTAATAAGGAACTTATCTCCAGAATATTAAAAATAACTTATATAACTAAAAAATAAAAAGGCAAGTAGCTCACCTAAAATATAGACAAAGGATCTGAAATGGACATTTCTCCAAAGAAAACATATGAATGGCTAATAAGCACCTATGAAAATGTTTCAGCATCATTAATCATTATGGAAACACAAATCAAAGCCACAATGAAATATCACTTCAGAACCACTAGAATGGCTATAATAAAAAAGACAGACAATAACAAGTGTTAGTAAGGATGTGGAAAAACCGTAACCCTTACACATTGCTCATGTAAATGTAAAATAGTGCAGCCACAGTGGAAAACGACTCAGTAGTTCTTCAAAATGTTAAACGGAGAGTTGCCATAGGACCCAGATCTTCTACTCCTAGGTATCTACCCAAGGGAAATAAAAATTTATGTCTACATCAAAACTTGTTCAATTCTGTCAACATACTATGAGTCACTGAACTATACATTTTATCATTTGTATTTATGTATTTATGGCTGTGCCGGGTCTTCTTTGCTGTGTGGGCTTTGCTCTCGCTGTGGCAAGCGTGTTCTACTCTCTAGTTGCGATGCACAGGCTTCTTAGTGGGGTGGCTTCTCTCGTGGAGCACGGGCTCTGGGGCGTGTGGGCTTCAGTAGCTAAGACACAGGGGCTCAGCTGGTGCAGCTCCCCGACTCTAGAGCACTGGCTCAGTGGTTACGCCGTGGCATGTGGGATCTTCGGGATCAGAGCTCATACCCATGTCTCCTGCACTGGCAGGCGGATTCTTTACCACTGAGCCACGAAGGAAGGCCCTGAACTATACATTTTAAATCAGTAATATTTCAAATGGAGAAACACATCTCGTGGGATGTTGCTGTGTAAATGACATGCCATTCTTTGGTGAAGGTTATTTAAAAAGAACATGCGCACCATAGACTGCATGAAGTTTTCAGTACTCGCCAGACAGCATCTGCTGCTCTTCCGTCTCCTTTCATAAAGACCTTTGCCCCAGTTCTTCCCTTTCTCAGGGAAGCCTTGATTCTGTTCAGTACAAACTCGTCTCATCTTTCAGAAGAGCTTAAATGTTCCTGTCTCTCAAACATGCCAGCCTCGTTCCTGTCTGAGGCATTTGCAGGGGTGCTTCCTTCTGCCTGGAAAACTTTTCTCACAGACCTTTGCAGAACTGCTGACTTTTCAACATTTTGGTTCAAGGCAAAAGAGAAACTTCTCTGGTTCAGGCAGTGCACAGTCACTCATTATCACTCATTTTGGTTCATGGCACGAGCTTCTACCTACTGTTAGCTTGTGTTCCTGTTTCCCTATTCACATTTGTGTTGGCTTATGGGTTTACTGTCTGTCTTACACACTAGAGCATGTACTCACTGGGGCCATAGTTGACTCCACCACGATCGTGTGCTAAGTCACTTCTCTTGTGTCCTACTCTTTGAGACCCCCCACGGACTGTAGCCCGCCAGGCTCCTCTGTCCATGGGGTTTCCCAGGCAAGAATACTGGAGTGGGTTGCCATTTCCTTCTTCAAGGGATCGTCCTGACCCAGGGATTGAACCCGCATGTCTTGTATCTCCTGCATTGGCATGAAGGTTCTTTACCACTAGCACCACTTGGGACTCCACCACACCAAGCCAGGAATCAAGACTTGTTGGCCGATCAACTTTTAGGTTGAATGGAGCCCAGAATAAGATTTCCTGCCTCAGTATTTATAATAGGGTGGGGGGCGGGGATTGCCTAATACCTCCCCCAAACCACTCTCATTCACCTCCACCCACAACGTGCCCCCTGCCCCCTCACCAAAAAAACCCCCAAGAATTTCCTCAACAACATTTTACACTGAAAATCTCCTCATAAAAGACTGATTTCAGGAAAAGGTTCTTCAGCATCTGGAGATCCAGCACTGGCTTAATGAATGTTACATTTCAGGATAACGAGATTCTCAAACAAGATGGATGAGACGAAAGAGAGAAAAGCAAAGGACAGAGGCTAGTGCTACTTTTAATGAAAGGAAAATCAAAGCAGAGCTCAAACAATAGGTGTCAGGAAGTCAGGCGGGGCTCGGCTGTTTCTCTTTTCAGTGAGGTGTTCTCCGCTAGCAACCTCCTTGACAAAATGATGACCTCTCAGGAAACAAAGAGGAGAATGTGGACTTCTTGAATTTATAGCTGCCTTTGTGCAGCTGATTGCAAAGTACTGAGCCCTTCAATCGTTTAAAAAAAAAAAAAGGAGAGGGAAGGAGGGAGAAAGGGAAGGAAAGAAGAGAGGGGAAGAGAGAGAGAGAGAGAGAGAGAGAGAGAGAGAGAGAGAGAGACCAGAAAAAAAGGAAAAGAAGTAAAAGCAAGAACATACCCTCATCTAATACTCTTTTAGATCAGAGTATCGAAAGAAAGAAAATGGCACCTATATAGAACTGAAGAAACTTCATGTAAAAGCACCGTATCTTTTTTGCTTTCAGCTTTTCACTTATTTATACTTTACATTTGAATCTTTAACCATTAAGAATTATTTTGGTATCTGTTTTATGGTGAGATGCTATTTTTGTCCTCTATTTTCCAATTTGCAAACTGTCCCAGCACTAGTTTTGAATAGTGTACCCTTTTCTTGATAATTCATAATGCACCTTTACACCTTTATCATATGTTACAATTTTATAAGTGGAAAAGAAGGATTTACCGTATAGCACAGGGAACTATATTCATATCTTATAATAATGGAAAAGAACCTGAAGCTGTACATCTGAAACTAACACAATATTCTAAATCAACTATCGTCAAATTAAAAGAAAAAAAGCACCCTATCTTTTTTCATATCCTGAACTATTTTTTCTCTTCTGCAAAAAAGAAAAAGAAACAGAGTTAAAGTTAGGAAAACAAAGCCATTTAACTGATGCTCGATTTCTTTTTAACCTAAGAAAGTGTTGGTGAACAGCAGAGTCAATAAGAAAAATGTCCGAAGTCCTTCACAATTTACCTGTTACACCATGAGAGACATCCTGTCCAAATATCTCGCCGATAGATAAACCTCAGGCCAGATGCACAAAAGGCAGGACTGGAGTTTGCATACAGCAAACCACTCAGCATTGTTTCCCTGTCTCAGGCATGGATGTTTGCAGACTAGTCTTACATCTGAATGACTACTAGATATTTAAGACCAGCATTCAGGAAATTTACTCATGCTCAAACAAGAGGAGATCAGAGATTACAAAAGGATCCTTGCACCTAAGCCCCTACTTCCCCCTCCTCCGCCCTGCCACCACACATCCCAAGACGGTCAGCCAAGAACAAATTTAGTATCAGCTTATCATAGGCTCTAGAGAGCCCTGTAATTATATCTCCCGGGCAGGAATCTGAAACTGGCAATCAAGACTCCCTCTTGCCTCTGATTTCTACATCTTGCCTGTTTGGGGAGGTGGAGCATATGGGATGACCACATGCAGAAGAGAGTTTCCAAGACCTAGTTTGGGCGAGAGAGCTTGGGCAGCTAGGTATTTGTAAGGATCAGTTTAGTTCAGTTCAGTTGCTCAGTCATGTCCGACTCTTTGTGACCCCATGAATCGCAGCATGCCAGGCCTCCTTGTTCATCACCATCTCCCGGAGTTCACTCAGAAGGATACAGAGCATCTAATGGTTTATAGGGATATGGAGCATCGAATACTTCCTGGCACCTGGTAACCACTCAATAGGCGTTCCTTTTTATAAAATTTCTGAGACTTTTCCACCAGTAGATGGGTTATGGGCTTCCCTCGTAGCTCAGTCGGTAAAGAATCTGCCTGCAATGCAGGAGACCTGAGTTCGATCCCTGGGTTAGGAAGACCCCCTTGGAGAAAGAAATAGCAACCCACTCCAGTATTCTTGCCTGGAAAATCCCATCGACAGAGGAGCCTGGCGGGCCGCAGTCCATGAGGTCACAGGAATCTGATACGACTTAGCCACTAAACCACTGATGGGATTATAATGCCCCAGAGGACAAATGCAAATGGTCAGATGCCCACAGCACAGCAATGGTTAAGAGCTTGGGATCTGAATTCATTTAGACCTGCAATTCTGGTCAAATTCCTCTTCATGACCTGAAAATACCTCAACGCTCAGGTTTCACATAGTGACTCTCTTCCAGCTCCTTGACATAAAGGGAGAACTAAAAATTTGTGTCGTGCTCGGTTTTAGGCATCAGTTCAGTTCAGTTCAGTTCAGTCGCTCAGTCATGTCCGACTCTTTGCGACCCCATGAATCGCAGCACACCAGGCCTCTCTGTCCATCACCAACTCCTGGAGTTCACTCAAACTCACACTCTAACCACCATTTCTACATATTACAACATAGGAAGTGGATGTTAATGTTTGTAAAAATTTCTAAGGGAAAATTTGGGTGGGTGAATGTTTCTTTAAGAACATGGTGGACAACCTGCTTATTGAGTTGGCTTCAAGTGAAGACACAGAGTTAAGACCAGACATCACAGGAACTTTCCTGGCAGCCCAGTGCTTAAGACTTCGCCTTCCAATGCATGGGGTATGGGTTCAATCCCAGAGCTAAGACCCCACGGGGCTTGTGGCCAAAAAACCAAACACAGAACAGAAGCAATAATACAACAAATTTAATAAAGACTTTTAAAATGGTCCACGTTAAAAAAAAATCTTAAAAAAAAAAGACAACATCTAGAAGCTACTGCAGTGGATAGCTTCTATCCCACGGGAGGTAATAAAAAGTCACCCATGTCACTGTGCTTGTTCCAACCTCTGGCCTGAGAACTACACCAGCTCTGGAGCCAGGACTGCTCAGCCCTAGGAGAACAAATCCCCTATTGCTGAGAGCTGTGAATGCTGGGGACCCGTTCACACGTTGCTGGTATANAATAAAAAGTCACCCATGTCACTGTGCTTGTTCCAACCTCTGGCCTGAGAACTACACCAGCTCTGGAGCCAGGACTGCTCAGCCCTAGGAGAACAAATCCCCTATTGCTGAGAGCTGTGAATGCTGGGGACCCGTTCACACGTTGCTGGTATAACTAGACTGCAGCAGTGACAAATCTTTGTTTTCTTATTGCAGATTACACTTCTCTGAGTTTAAAAGAATTCAAGTAAGACCTGCTCGAGAGAATAAACCCATCTCTAATCTGGACAAGATTTTAAAACAGTGAGTTCAAATTCTAGCTCTACCTGAGCAGTCTTGAGGAAGTTTCTTAACTGCCCTGTGTCTCAGTCTATTTATAAAATGGAGATAAGAGCTGTTCCCACCTAATACTACAGGTCCAAGTGATACTCTACGAAGTGTATAAATGAGGCACTGTATGCCAAGTGCTTGGCCCAGAGCGATGGCACCTTTTGATGCACAGTGGCTCGAGTGTACCTGTCTTAAGCACACTCCCCAAAGAAGAACAGATGGTGAGAATACACTTTGATGTCCCAGTGGTAATTTGGCCTCAAGGAAATTTGCCCAGCCTGCTCTGAGACTGAACTCTATTAATCGAACTGACTAAAAAAATATATGGGAGACATTATCAAATAAGCCGTTTAACAAAATATGGAAGGATTTCTTTCTATCAAGTTCTATAGTCGAATTTCCGACTACGCAACATCTCTTTTCAAAAGAAAGGTTTTATTTCTTGTTACATAAAGAGTTACCCTTATATTATTTTTCTACTTTGTTCAAAGAAAGGGGAGAAATAGGCTCAAGAGAGAAAACAACTTTCAAAGTCTCTGAGTCACTCAAATGCTATTTGGCAGAAACTGAATGCAATACAAGACAGTGAAGAAGCAAGACCGTTGCTTCTGAACCAGGGTGAATAAAGCAGTTTTCTTTAAGTTTTGAATTAAGAATCAAAGGTTATCCATTTGGGAAATCCCTGTTTTAGAGATATCATGCCTTGAGCTTGCTTTTGTCATGAGTTAGAACACATGTACAATTACTGCATCAACTCCAAACTTATTTCCTAAGAGAAATATGATTCTTCATAAATCTTTTTTTCTTATCTCTGAAAAATAATCTGTACCTTGTCCCACTATTTTAAACAAGTTCTGATAATGTATTTTTAGGACTTGGATCTATAGTGCTCTAAATTATCTAAATATCTCTGGATCAAGCCAGATCTTCAGAAGGCTATAAATTTGGGTCATTCTTGACTTCACAAAATTATATTTTATCATTACAACCCTGGCTTTTATCAAAGGCTGATACAAGAAACACCGTGATGACAAAGACAAATGGACAAGGGTACTCACTGCAGCACTGGTCACTGTAGGAAAAGATTATAAACATTCTGAATCAATAGGTACTGGTTAAACAGACCATGACACATCCATACAACAGAATTCGATGTGGATATTAGAAGAAATGATGCAGCTTTACAAGTACTGATATGGAATGACTTTAATTTACATTACAAAAAAAATAATGTGGAGAACAACATATACAATGTGTTCAAAAATTGAGATGCACAGACATACTTATACACATATGCACATATACACATACAGACATGACTGCACATCTTGAAAACAATGCTTATCTCTCAAGAGAGAATCTCAGAGAACTTCCCCGGAGGTCCAATGGTTAAGACTTCACCTTCCAATTCAAGGGGCATGAGTTCGATTCCTGGTCAGGGAACTAAATTTCCACGTGCCTCAGGGTGTGGTAAATTTAAATTTATTTTTAAAAAATTTAAAAGAGAGAATTTCAGAGGCAATGATTAAAAGCAGAGAGATATCCCTTTCCACTGAAACCTTTGCATACTCTATCACATATATCTATTACCTATTAAAAAAATTAAACCAAAAAATGAAAGGCTGTTATGAAGTTCCTTCTGGCTGTGTGTATCACAAACACCAGCTCTTTAAACTACTAACAGGTGTCCCACAAACAAAGGATTTATGCTCTACCCATCTTGGGGTTTCACAATGTACAATTCTGTAGTAGAGTCTGTGAGATGATCTGTAATCTAGAGTCTTAGTGTCTTAATTTACCCCAACATTTCCCAAATTTCTTGATCATAGAAACCATTTTGTTTTGTTTTGTTTTAAGGGCATTTTCTCTGAACACCACACCTCAGTGAGTATAACACTGCAGCACTTATTTCTTAATGGTTATGCCACCAAGACATGTACCATCCTAACTGACAGGTAAGAATTTAGCAGTAGGGTTACTTGTGTTTATTTTTAGAAATAACTGTCCTTCCTATGCTGTAATCATAAGTCTGTATTGAATTGGAATGATTTTTTACACCTCATCTGCCAGGAGGCACAGATCAATGACGTCTCAACTTTCCCATCCTTAGAATGGGCCTGAAAGCCCGACTTCATGGGTAGCCATGAGATTGAAATTGGATATCTTATATAAAAATGCCTCATATAAGAGAGGTCCAGCACTTAGGAGTCCCTGCCAGACTTTTTCTCATCTAGGCAATGCTCTCATAAATGCACACTGTTGTTCTCAAGAGGCAGCAAAGTAAAGATCAAGGCAAATCCATCAGCATCATTGATGACAACATCAGGGAGCCTCAAGGGGTGCGGTGGATGGTCTTTGTACAAAGGGCAGAGTATTTTAATCATCTCCGCTGCTTAAGGCCAGAAAGGTCAGTGGAGGAAGAATATCCGGGGGTGAAGGTGAGGACAAAATTAGCTGTCCTAATCATCATGATTCAACGAATATTTTTCAGGCTTTGGAAAGACTAAATGCAGCTGTAAGGGAGGCAGAGCTCTTATCTGCCACTAGTCGGTTGCTGCAGAGACGACTCTATTTGTAAACATTATCCAGGATTCACACTGACTGAGGCTTAAGCTTGGTCTTTATCCACCAGCTGACATCTCTGCAGGATCCTTTCATATAATAAAGAAGATGTGTGAGTAGATTTTACCCGGGAGGCCACCCCAGGAGTTTACAGCTATGTTGAATTAAGAACCACAGCATGTAGATTACAAATTTTCACTTACTTTCACATTTTTAGAGGAGGAGGTAAGTCGGTTAAGCAATAACATATTTTAAATAAATAAGATTATAAACCAAATGATATGTGCTGTGAAACCTTGGGTCAACATTCCACTGACACAGAAATTATTTTTCTGGATGTCAACCACTTCCAAGAGGTTGGTAGGGGATACACATACTTAAAGGGCAAAGTGAGGCAATTCAAAGAGACCATCTACCACTTACAGGTCTCTGCTGATTTTCCTTAATGCCAGATGATAAGAAGGTTTCCAGCTAAAAATGATAAAGACTTACACAAGTAAATATAATGTGTCCCCTTTAGGAATATTACTGTCTTACGGGCTCCTACACGCAACATAGGATAGCATCCTTGAGAACGGTTCTTTAGAATATTAGAAATTGGAAACACCTCCAAGTGTCACACAGAAAACAAAGGTTTTGTAGTTCAGACGATGAAGAACACAGTCATTAATGTACTCAAGTGAGAGATAAAGATTGAATTAGAAGTGCTGATGGTCAAAACAATGGAAACAGTGACAGACTTTATTTTGTTGGGTTCCAAAATCACTGCAGATGGTGACTGCGGCCATGAAATTAAAAGATGCTTGCTCCTTGTTAGAAAAGCTATGTCCAACCTAGACAGCATATTAGAAAGCAGGGACATTACTCTGCAAACAAAGGTCCATCTAGTCAAGGCTATGGTTTTTCCAGTAGTCATATATGGATGTGAGAGTTGGACTGTGAGAAGGGTGAGCACTGAAGAATTGATGCTTTTGAACTGTGGTGCTGGAGAAGACTCTTGAGAGTCCCTTGGACTGCAAGGAGATCCAACCAATCCATCCTAAAGGAAATCAGTTCTGATTATTTACTGGAAAGACTGATGCTGAAGCTGAAACTCCAATACTTTGGCCACCTGATGCAAAGAACTGACTCATTGAAAAAGGCTCTGATGCTGGGAAAGATTGAAGAAAAGGGGACGACAGAGGATGAGATGGTTGGATGGCACCACCAACTTGATGGACATGAGTATGAGCAAGCTCCAGGAGTTGGTGATGGACAGGGAAGCCTGGCATGCTGCAGTCTATGGGA
>SJYV01051374.1:0-81700 GCA_006410875.1 Neotragus pygmaeus | reverse complement strand
AGAGATCTCTTCAAGAAAATGAGAGATACCAAGGCAACATTTCATGCAAAGATGGGCACAATAAAGGACAGAAATGGTATGGACTTAACAGAAACAAGATATTAAGAAGAAGTGGTAAGAATACATAGAAGAACCATACAAAAAATATCTTCATAACCCAGATAACCATGATGGTGTGATCACTAACCTAGAGCCAGACATCCTGGAATGTGAAGTCAAGTGGGTCTTAGGAAGCATCACTACAAACAAAGCTAGTGGAGGTGATGGAATTCCAATTGAGCTCTTTCAAATCCTAAAAGATGATGCTGTAAAAGTGCTGCACTCAATATGCCACCAAATTTGGAAAACTCAGCAGTGGCCACAGGACTGGAAAAGGTCAGTTTTCATTCCAATCCCAAAGAAAGGCAATGCCGAAGAATGCTCCAACTATTGCACAATTGCACTCAACTCACATGCTAGCAAAGTAATGTTCAAGATTCTCCAAGCCAGGCTTCAACAGTACATGAACTGTGAACTTCTAGATGATCAAGCTGGATTTAGACAAGGCAAAGGAACCAGAGATCATATTGCCAACATCCGTTGGATCATCGAAATAGTGAGAGCTCCAGAAAAACATCTCTTCACTTTACTGATTATGCCAAAGTCTTTGACTGTGTGGATCATGACAAACTGTGAAAAATTCTGAAACTAGATGGGAATACTAGACCACCTGACCTGCCTCTTGAGAAATCTGTATGAGAAATCTGTATGCAGGTCAGGAAGCAAGTTAGAACTGGACATGGAACAACAAACTGGTTCCAAATTGGGAAAGGAGTACGTCTAGGCTGTGTATTGTCACCCTGCTTATTTAACTTTATGCAGAGTACCTCATGAGAAATGCTAGACTGAATGAAGCACAAGCTGGAAACAAGATTGCTGGGAGAAATATCAATAACCTCAGATATGCAGATGATACCACACTTATGGCAGAAAGCNTTATATGCAGAGTACATCATGAAAAACACTGGGCTGGAAGAAGCACAAGCTGGAATCAAGATTCCTGGGAGAAATATCAATAACCTCACATATGCAGATGACACCACCCTTATGGCAGAAAGCAAAGAAAAACTAAACAGCCTCTTAATGAAAGTGAAAGAGGAGAGAGAAAAGTTGGCCTAAAACTCAACATTCAGAAAACTAAGATCAAGGCATCTGGTCCTATCACTTCATGGCAAATAGATGGGCAAACAATGGAAACAGTGACAGACTTCATTTTTCTGGGCTCCAAAATCACTGCAGGTGGTGACTGCAGCCATGAAATTAAAAGACACTTGCTCCTTGAAAAAAAAGTTATGACCAACCTAGACAGCATACTAAAAAGCAGAGACATTATTTTGCCAACAAAGGTCTGTCTAGTCTAAGCTATGGTTTTTCCAGTAGTCATGTATGGATGTGAGATTTGGACTATAGAGAAAGCTTAGCACCGAAGAATTGATGCTTTTGAACTGTGGTGTTGGAGAAGAGTCTTGAGAGTCCCTTGGACTGCAAGTAGATCCAACCAGTCCATCCTAAAGGAAATCAGTCCTGAATACTCATTGGAAGGACTGATGCTGAAACTCCAAAACTCTGGCCACCTGATGCAAAGAACGGACTCATTCTTTGCATCAAGAAAAGACCCTGATGCTGGGAAAGATTGAGGGCAGGAGGAGAAGGGGACTATAAAGTATGAGATGGTTGTCTGGCATCACCAACTCAATGGACATAAGTTTGAGTAAGCTCCAGGAGTTGGTGATAGATAGGGAAGCCTGACAGGCTGCAGTCCATGGGGTCACAAAGAGTCAGACACAACTGAGCAACTGAACTGAACTGAAGATGCATCAGGCAGGGCCTGGGCTAAGTGGATGTGGTATATTTAATCCTCTATCAGCCCTGTAAGGCAGGCACAATTAACTGCCCTCATCTCATAGAGGAGAGTGAGGTTGGAAAAGTGAATTTACTCAAGGTAGCAGTCTGTCTGCCAGGAAATACTAAGTCTCAACTGGTGGACTCCAAAGTGAGGATTGTACACGCCCCAGAAGCTGTGCAAGATGGAGTGTGGAAATATATATTCTTATATATTATATATATATATATATATGTAAACTTCTATTTATATATTTTGGTTTAACCCTTAAAATGCTTGTGTTCGGGATATGTTTTCTGACTGCAATGTAACCTACATCCTGCTGACTTCATTTCAGGCATAGTTCTAAGTCTTTGAGGATTATCATTTTTCAAAACAAGAAAAATCTGAGATCCTTGGATTGTGCTCTTACCGCAGCATGTCAATAAGGTACTATTGAGGAGAGATGCAATTTATAAACAAATATGTGAACTTTGGTTTGTCTGAATTTTTTTGCTGCTAAGATATATAACCAAAAATATAATTGTGACTTAAACAAGCCCTTAAGAAACTGGACCAGATACCAACTTGGCGGCTTTAAATCAAACCACCTCAAACCCATCTCTTCCCATGTAGAAAGGTCATCTTTGAAGCTCATTTTGACTCCCACCCTTAGTCTGCAGGAAACACATACCTTGACCCTGTCTGTCCCCAAATACCATTGTCTTTGGGGTGAGAATTTTTCTTATTCACTCTGAGCCCCTCTTTCATTCTGCCAGTCAACTCCCAACCAGCAATAAGGGTCTAAGCCAGAAGCCCCATCCACACTCCCTGCTCCATCCCATGGATGCCCTCACTGTCCACATTGTGTAGTGGACATCACTGTCCCCCACAGTGGTTTATGTGTGTATGTGTGTCTTGGGGTTTGAAGATTATTATTATAAATCTATAAAAAGAAAAGGAGGAGGAGAAAAAGGGTGTGTGTGTGTGTGTGTGTGTGTGTGTGTCTAAAGACAATACCAACACTTCCCTGGTGATCCAGTGGGTGTGTGTGTGTGTGGGTGTGTGTGTGGGTGTGTGTGTGTGTCTAAAGACAATACCAACACTTCCCTGGTGATCCAGTGGTTAAGAATCCACCTGGAAATGCTGGGGACATGGTTCAATCCCTGGTCTGGGAAGACCCCACATACCATGGAGGAACTAAGCCCATGTGCCACAACTACTGAGCCTGCACTCTACTGCCTGCTGCTGCTGCTGCTGCTAAGTCGCTTCAGTCATGTCTGACTCTGTAAGACCCCATAGACGGCAGCCCACCAGGCTCCCCCGTCCCTGGGATTCTCCAGGCAAGAACACTGGAGTGGGTTGCCATTGCCTTCTCCAATGCATGAAAGTGAAACGTGAAAGTGAAGTCGCTCAGTCGGGTCTGACTCTTAGCGGCCCCATGGACTGCAGCCTGCCAGGCTCCTCGTCCATGGGATTTTCCAGGCAAGAGTACTGGAGTGGGGTGCCATAGCCTGTACTCTATGGCCTAGGAGCTGCAACTGCTGTAGCCTGTGAGCCTAGAGCCTGTGCTCCATAAGAGAAGCCGCTGCAACGTGAAGCCCATGCACCGCAAGGAAGAGTAGTCCCCGCTTGCTGCAATGAGAGAAAGCCTGTGTGCAGCAATGAAGACTCTGGGCACCCCAAAATAAATTAACTAATTAATTAAATTAAAGCCTTTGTTTTAAATTTTAAAAAAAGTGAAGACAATGCCAACTTTATGATCTGGAGTGAATAATGATATCCCTCTTGTATTGCTGGTCTTTCATCTGCTCTTCCAGATCTACCTTCCTCCCCTTCCCTCTTTTCTCCCCTACGGGCAGGCAGGAGGCGATGGAACAGAGGTGAATAAACTTCCTCAGTCGCTCCCGCTTCTGGGCCCCTTCTCTGGCAGCAAACACTCCCTCCCTGACTCCAGCCCCTGCTGGCGGCTCCTGCTCTATGGCTCGGGTTCTCCCCTGGCTCAGGTAACTATGGTTCTGTCTTTATCTTCTTTGGCCCCTGGAGTGGTAACAGTTTGCCCTGCTGCCAGCCTGTTGGTGACNTGACTCCAGCCCCTGCTGGCGGCTCCTGCTCTATGGCTCGGGTTCTCCCCTGGCTCAGGTAACTATGGTTCTGTCTTTATCTTCTTTGGCCCCTGGAGTGGTAACAGTTTGCCCTGCTGCCAGCCTGTTGGTGACTCCCTTGCCCTTTCAATGCCCCTGAGCCCCACCCAGACTTCTGCAAATAGTTGCTTCATTCATTCTCTTCACATGAACCATCAGAAGTGAAGTGAAGTGAAAGTCGCTCTGTCATGTCGCAACCCATGGACTCTAAGTCCATGGAATTCTCCAGGCCAGAATACTAGAGTGGGTAGCCTTTCCCTTCTCCGGGAGATCTTCCCAAGCCAGGGATTAAAACCAGGTCTTCCTCACTGAGGCGGATTCTTTACCAGCTGAGCCATAGGGCAGCTCCAAAACAGTGGAGTGGGTAGCCTATCCCTTCTCCAGGGGATCTTCCCGACCCAGGGATCAAACCTGGGTCTCCTGCACTGCAGGCGGATTCTTCACCAACTAAGCTATGAGGGAAGCCCCTCAGTGGTGAATCCCATTTCCTGCCAGGATCCTGACTGGTTGACATTCCTCTCTGGGCCTGCTCAGGAGACTTTCAAAAGACAAGGGTGACTCACTCACTGTCAGAATTCAGATCTCCATCTGCAGTAAGAAATGATCTTAGAGACCCTCCAAGCATCTTCAACCGAGAAGTGATCATTGCCAAGTACAGCTGAAGTTATAAAATCTATTTTTACGAATGCTGACATGAATTCTGCCAGGGACAAATGTGTAATTTCAACCACAGGCCTGACCTTAGTCTCTCTTCTGAAGCCAGCTCCGGAGCAGCCTGGGGACACTTTGCCCCACCCTGCTGTCTGTTCAAACCACGGTGGTGAACCAGTTCCACAGCATCATGGATTTCTAGAACCTGTTCTGATCGGTTCTGATCTGGCCGAAGGGTCCAGACAGTCATCCTCTAGGCTCTGGGGACCATCAGAGTCCCGGGACCACAGTCCAGATCTCCATCTGTCAACCCTTCCTGGCAGACGTGTACCCAAAGTCTTCTTGATCAAGTCAGGACACTGGATGCAGGAAGTAGGCTGCAGGCAAAGGGGAGCACGGGCAACAAGGAGGCCAGTCAGGTTGATGCTATTGGTCTCTTTGTCTTCTTTTAGAGCAAAGGAACTGGATACCGAGGCAGGCATCCTCACTGGCAGGGCCAATGTCCCACAAGCATTACTGGTCAGAAGGCTTGGAGCAGACAGCTGGGGTGGGCAACCTGAATTCAAATGCAACCTATAAATATCAATCTCTCTCCCTGCTTCCTGTAGACAGAATAATAAAGTAACACTTCAAAAGGAAAAATACTTCACTAGAACAAGCAATTAGACAATGCCTTTCAGAAGAGTATGCTGGACTGGCAAGGTGATCTGAGTTGAATCCTCAGTACTACAGAGATTCATAATTTAATTGCTTTAGTCAAAAACACAGAAGTTGCCCTTATTTCTGTTTTACTCCTTACCTCCTATCACCAGTCCACCAGTAACCCCTGTCACCTGATACCCAAAGATATTATAAATTCCCCAACTTCTCTCTCTCTGTTCCTACAATGATGGTTCAAACCACCAGCTTTCTTTGCAGCTATCTTTCTTCTCACACTCTGCTATATCTACTCTGTCCATTCCACCCAGCAACTGGATGATCTTCTTAAATTCTACTTAGATCATGTTACTTTAGTGCTTAAAATCCTCTCAAGACTTCCCATTACCCTTAGATAAAATCCAAGCTCTTTACTGTAGCCCTAAAGATTTTCTAATCTCTCGGCCTTCAAATACACTTCTTCCTGGTGGACTTAAAAAGTATTCACAACCTAGAAGTTGAGAGTTATGTTTTATTTGGTGGGAATTTTTAGGACTTCAAGTCCAGGAGGCAGCATCTCAAGAAACCCTGAGAGAACTATTCTGAGGAGGTGCATGGGAAGTCAGATTATACAGAAGTTTTGTAACAAAAGACAGGTAGTCTGAACGTCAAAAAAAAAAAAGAAAAGTACAAGTGTTAGTTGATCAGTGTGTCCAACTTTGCGACACCAAGAACTGTGGCTCCTCTGTCCATGGGGTTCCCCAGGCAAGAATACTGCAGTGAGTTGCCACTTCTTCTCCAGCGGATCTTTCTGACTCAGGAATTGAATCTGGGTCTCCTGCATTGCAGGCAGATTCTTTACCATTGGAGTCTGAACATCAAAAGATTATCCTTTATTAAAGAAAACCGTATGTCTCAAGTTAAGGAAGTTAGCACTTTTCTATGTGTGGGAAGATGCAAGACTCTGGGCTCAGTGAAATCATTCTTTTGATATGCATCTCACCCACCGAGGGCCAACATCTTGTGTTTTCATATCCTGAGTTTCCACGGGGCTCACCATAGGTGGTGGGTACAGTCTGATGGCTACTAGATGGCAGGTATTCTTTTCCTTTCTGAGTTTCCTCAGGGCAGACCAGCTCAGGCTGGAGGGCTGCTGCTAAGTCGCTTCAGCCATGTCCGACTCTGTGCAACCCCACAGACGGCAGCTCATCAGACTCCTCTGTCCCTGGGATTCTCTAGGCAAGAAGACTGGAGGGGGTTGCCATTTCCTTCTCCAGAGGATCTTTCCAAGCCAGGGATTGAACCTGTGTCTCCTGTGTGTCTTGCATTGGCAGGCAGATTCTTTACCACTGTGCCACCTGGGAAAGTGGATATGGCAGGAAATATTCCATTTGTCGCTGGATTTGCCACATCCCCACCAGATGACTTTTTCATTTTTGTTGTCAAACCTGCTGAGTTATTTTCTGCCTCAGGGTCTTCACACTTGATGTTCCCTACCTAGAATGATTTCCTTCTCATCAATCCCATCTCAGCTCAAATATCTTCCCTTCACAAAGGACTTCTTTGACAAAGGGCTGTTTTAATGTGGTTAATTACATTCTATCCCTTACCCTGTTTTATTCTTCATGGTATTATATGAAATTATACAATTTTTTCTTATTTATCTTTCCAAGTAGAACATGAGCTCTATGTGGACAAAAATGTATTATGGTAACATTATTTACATGGAAATAGTCCTGGAAAACAGCACTCAATAAATATTTGTTGAAAGAACAAGTTCTGACATAAATATAAGCTTTGAATATTAATGAGTACCCGTGAGTCCAAAAGCAAGTTAGTTAATATTGGTAGGTCCCGATTTTCACATTTATAAGTGACATTAATCAATGCCCACTAAGTGTCCACTTTTATAACTCATCCAAAAGTTACATATTATATATTCTAAAGCTGTAAATTGTATCAGTTATGTTTTAGCATAAGTGTATGCTTTTCTAGCTATGCCATACTGAAACACAGTCTGAGAAATAATAAAACACTGAACACAGATGAAGTCATCCAAGTTTCTCTTCATTAAGTTGTGAAGTTAATTCCTTGAAGAGCAGGCTGCTACGTGATATCCCTCAGGCTCTGCAAACAGCTCTGAAAAGTAAAGCACATCACGCACTTGGGGTGGGAGAGAAGACAGAGAATATTACAGGACCACACAAAACTAGACTTCACAGTTTGGCCTGCGGCTGGAATATTCAAATTGTGTCCTTAAGCAGAGCATTATAGTCTGGGTACTTGTGTTGACTTTGGCTGCATACCATGCAACAAATACATTATATTCTAATCTTCTTTAAACACTGAGCCCTCAGGAAATTGAGCTCAAGGGTCAGTGATGGGACATTTTTTTTCCAAGTCCCACTTCTCTGTGCCATAACTTTGCTTATGCTTGAGCAAACACTTTATTTTTCATAGTGCATTTATGAGGTCCCAGAGACCAGTGAGAGAGGCTTAAAACCCAGGAATCATTCTTGACAGTACTTCCCTCTTCTCTCTCACCCAATTCTTCACCAAGTTCAATTGAGTTCACCTCTTCAAGATTTCTGAAACTGGTCCACTTCTCTATCATCACCTCCCTGTTCTAAGCCAACCATGTTTCTTCCTGGGATCCTTGCAGTAGACTTCTAACTGATTCTCTGTACTCACTATTGAAGCTTCTTTTCAACCACAAAGCCAGAATAATCTTTCAAAAGACAAATTGGACCATATCATTTCCCTGACACTAACAGGCAAAGTGATAAATCCCTCTGGTAAACATCCTCCTGGTTTTAACTTTTCTTCCTCATAGCTAACATCATTGTAATTTCATAGTTACGCATGTCATGATTTAATCATCCATTTCTTCTTAGAGTCTCAGTTCTATCAGGGTCACAGACAATACCTGATTGCATTCTCTATTGTATTCCCAGATGGCTAGCACAGTGCCTGGCACATTGTAGGTGCTCAGTAAATATTTGCTGAATGAATGAAAGAATAAATGAGTCTATACCTTTAGGCCCTAACACAATGCCTGAACACACTATATGACTCAGGAATCTTTATTGTAAAAAGAAAAACTGGAAGCATCCCTAATTCCCAAGCTCAGTGCCTCCTTTCTTCCTATTAGGTCACATTCTGATCCTTTCCATACCATCTGAAAAGCATATGTGCATGGATGCAAACATACACACATACACAGCTTTCAGTCTGAATCACTCAAAAGACTTACTCTTTATTATTCAGAGATATTTGTCCTAAGAGGTACTCCTGCCATAAAAATTCCTTATCCCCTTTTCTAAGATTCTTAAATTAAATAATTAGTTCAACCAATGTAACCTGTGCCCTCTAACAAAACAAAATCTGCCAAAAGGCACTTGTAAACGAAGACTGTGCAAGAACCCCAAGTAGATGCTACTGTCCTCAGTGCTGGGTTGAGGACCAGTTCTGCAAGTGCTGATCTCTTTTCATTTACCTTCAAGTACAAAGAAATTCAGAAGATGAATGTCTATCCTACTTCTCAGTATATTCCCTCAACTCTCACCCAACTTTCTCCACAGCATTCTTCCCAGTTACTGCTTCCTGAAATGATATAGATACAATTTTATAAGTAATGTCTTGGGATTTCCCTGGTGGTTCAGTGGTTAAGACTCCGCACTCCCAATGCAGGGGGCCTGGGTTTAATCCTGTTAGGGAACTAGATCCCACATGCCACAACTAAGACCTGGCACACCCAAATAAATAAATAAAAATATAAAAGTACTATCTTGGGAGGCTTCCCAGAATCCCACCCATTAAGTAGTGTTTAATATTGGTTAAGCTTTACTTGGACCCCATCCAAGGGGGTTTGTTACTGGAAGCATCAAAAAGAGTTCATAAGGGCACTTTCCTCTGTAATGATAAAAATAGTGGTTGCTATTTACTGAGTGTTTTATCCTGTGCCTTGCATTGTGTTTAATTCTGATTCCACAAAAATCCTATGAGGAAGATATTATTATTATCAGAAGGACATTGAGAATCAAAGTAGTTTGGTAGCTTATTAGTTATTAATTCATGTTTGGTAACTTGCAGGATATACTCAATGATTATAAGTGCTCTAGGTTTATACCCAATTATATTTGGCAAGCATTCCAAAAATATCAAGTATATTAGTCAGCTCATAGGAGAGGAGCAAATAATCAATAATAATAATATATTCCACCATAGCAAATAAAGACATAATCAATACATTTCATCATGGCAGGAATAATCAACATATCTCATCTATGTTACCTGAAAGTATATATAAACGACAGAAAACTTAACCCAACCAGCTTAAGCAAAAAGGGTAACTTACTGATGTGGGTTAATGAAAAGGCCATGAAGCTCTAGGTTAATAACTTGGCCTAGATATTCAAATGATGTCATTAAAACCTAATCTCTCTTTCTATCTTCAACTTCATCTTCTATCTCTCTATCTCTATCTTCATCATTCTTCATGATGAAGAATAAAATAGATGAAATCCTAATCCTTGCTCCCATTTGCATGTGACTTGCATTAACTACCCTCTGGGAGGAGAATAGTTCTCTAATCTGTGATGGCAAGTCTGGTCATGTGACTTGCTGTGGCCAATAGGGTGTTGGAAGAAATGACATGTGCCATACCCATGCAGAAGATTTAAGGGCCATCACATGGTTCTGCCATTTTCTCCTTCTCTATTTTCCAATCTGTCCAGTGGCCATAGATCCCAAAATGAATCCCAGAATGAAGAAGATATTTGGAACAGAGTCTTAGTGGACCCACAGATGACAAGTAGCATGAACGAGAAATAATTTTACTTTGTTGTAAACTACTGATGTCTTAGTGGTGTTGTTAATGAAGCATCTATGCTTAATGAAGCAGCTTCCATCTATGTTCTTTATGATGGCTTCATTCTTAAGTAAGATGGTTGCCCATAGCTTGTGGCTTACAGTCTTAAAGCTCCAGATCAGCAAAAAATAAAGCATGTTTCTTCTGACAAATCCTGAACAAGTCCCAAGATTAACCCTCACCTTTGTGCGTGCATTTGAACTTGCTTCAGTCATGTCTGACTCTTTGCGACTCTATAGACTGTAGCCCACCAGGGTCCTCTGTCCATGGGATTCTCCGGGCAAGAATACTGAAGCGGGTTGCCATGTTCTCCGCCAGGGGATCTTTTCCACCCACAGATCGAACCCATGTCTCTTATGTTTTCTGCACTGGCAGGTGAGTTCTTTACCACTAGCACCACCTGGGAAGCCCTGACCCTCACCTAGCCCATCTCTAATTCTATCAAGATAGCCAAAGAGTTCAGTGTTCAGTTGTCCAGCCCTGGTGACTCCAGATGAAGAAATGGGTCCCCCTGGACTCTGGCACCCCCAGGCACTGAGAGTATTGATGTCTTTCTTCTAAAATTCCTGAAAAAACACAATCCCTGAAGAGTTTCAATATTAATCAGTTTCAAAGCATTCACAGTAACTCACAGAGTCAAACAGATTTAAGAATTTGGCATTTTTACAATATTTACTAAAACTACCATCTGTAACATTTTTTATTCTCTTACTTTACAAGTCTAACTTGTCTTCTTTACAAACAATAACTAATAAGATGATGTGAAAGATTAACTTAACATTTACTGAATAAAACAGATGAAATCCTAAATAAAACAAATTTTGACTTGAAACACAACCTAACCTACTTATTAAGGTCTGAATCCAAATATTTTTCATCCATGATACAAACCAAATACTCCAAATCCATTCCCATGCCANAGATTAACTTAACATTTACTGAATAAAACAGATGAAATCCTAAATAAAACAAATTTTGACTTGAAACACAACCTAACCTACTTATTAAGGTCTGAATCCAAATATTTTCCATCCATGATACAAACCAAATACTCCAAATCCATTCCCATGCCATAAAATCACTGAATACTGATTTGCATTATTTTAGTTAGGGAAAACTGTGCTGTGAATTACTGGTCAATTTTAAGTATTAAAACAATGGCCCACAATTTAATATTGCAACCTAGGCAGACAGCAATAAAAATATATGTCCATTTCATAAGTTAAATGATCATAGCTCCTTCAGTACATTTCTTATATTACTTAAGGCAATCAATGCTAGCTGCTCCCAAACAGAAAGACCCCAAATTTCAAAGATTTAACACATTAGAGGCTTCTTTCCATTTGGATGACTCTCCAAGGTAGGTGCTCCAGACTGACTGGCAACTTTGCTTGATGCAGTAACTCAGCACCCAGGGCTCTTCCATCTCTCAGCCTTATGCTCTCCATCCTCTAGGACAGGGTTTATAAACCTTCCCACAGTTCAGACCAGATAAGTCTTTGTTGCAGGGCCGGTGGGGATGTCCTGTGCATTGTAGGATGTTTAGCAATATCCTTGGCCTCTGCTTACTAGATTCCAATAACTCCTCCACACAGTGGTGATAACCAAAGATATTCTCAGATTTTGCCAAATGCCCACTGCTGCTGCTGCTGCTAAGTCGCTTCAGTCACGTCCGACTCTGTGCAACCCCATAGATGGCAGCCCACCAGGCTCTGCCATCCCTGGGATTCTCCAGGCAAGAATACTGGAGTGGCTTGCCATTTCCTTCTCCAATGCATGAAAGTGAAAAGTGAAAGTGAAGTTGCTCAGTCGTGTCCGACTCTTAGCGACCCCATGGACTGCAGCCTACCAGGCTCCTCCATCCATGGGATTTTCCATGCAAGAGTGCTGGAGTGGGGTGCCATTGCCTTCTACAAAATGCCCACTAGGGGGCCCAAAATGCCCCTTGGTTAAGAACCACTGGTCTAATGTCGGGCCTGGCATCAGTTTTGTTAAGATAACCAACTGATTCCATTGTGTAAAAGAGTACTGAGGACACCGTCCTCATCACATAACAAGGAGAAAGTATGGAGAAAACAAGACCACTTCTTAAAAAAGCCTTAGTTTGGAAGGATCACATATCACTTCAACCTCACGACGTGGATAAGAACTAGTCCAGTGTTTTCCCTTTCACTTCCTCATCTCCCATGCAGAGGAGGAAAGATGCTAGGAAATACAGACCTAAGCTGGTCAGTCATTTCCCAGCAACAATTCTATATGGGAGGGGAGTACAAAATGTGGCGGACAGAGGCATCTATGCCTCTTTTCTCAATTTTCTCCCCTTTTCATAGGAGATCGCACCTCTTACATGGCCAATACATCTGTCCCAGTTTCAGCTAATGAGTTTTCCTAGACAACTGTTTTTAACCAACATTGGCATGGTGAATCATTCTCTACCCTCTGGCATCAGAATTGTTGTGTCACAACCCAGAGCTGCTGGGAGCCAATAATAATAACAACAGTACTTTCTATGTACCAGGCACCATTCTGAGTGTTTCACATTTATGTGCTCATTTAATCCTTGCAAACAATCTATGGTGTTGGTGCTATTAATTATGCACAGTTTATAGATGACGATTTATCTAAGGTCAAAGGGGAGTGGTGGGCTTTAGACCCAGGCTGTGGGACTGCCCCAGTTCATCACCACCAGGTTATGCTGTTCTCTACAGGGAAATCTCTCCCAGAGAGCAGAGTGAAGTCACAGCAGAGAGCAGCACATAAATCTGGTGAGAGAAGAAACCCCCAGGCCAGCTCTGTTCTGCCTTTGCATGCTGTATTTATACCAGCCATTAGCTTCCTCTTTCTCACTTAAGTTAATATGAATGATCTTTCTGTTACCTATATAACCGAAGAGTCCTGATTGCTAAATATATGAAAGCATTAACCCACATGGGTTCTCCTGTTCTAAAAATTAAACATCGTAGGTTCATACTCACTTAGAACAAAAGTTAGGACTGGAATCTCTTCTCCCTAGAGCCAAGGGTACTGATGTGAACCTTCAGGTTACTGGAATCTTAGTTGGGGTAGAATCTATTAGAGAACTCAACACCAAGCAACACTGACACTGGTGTGGGCCTGATCTGGGCTCCAGCAACTGTTCTGTCTGGACACTGAGAGCAAATCTACATCTTATGATCATTTTTGGAATTTTAGAATCCTAAACCCATCCTGGATGTCCAGATGGTTTCTCAGTACCCTGTCGCCTGTTGGGCCTTTCTCTCGCCATTCCTCTTCTTACCACACATGTGAACTCAACCTTCAGCCCCAGTGGATTTAGCTCTAGCATCAGCAGGCTTACCCAAGGCAGACTGCATATCTTTACCTGGGAATGCTGACCTTTTCTGGATTTCCTGTTTTTATCCATCATCAGACATTCTTGATGCCAAGCAACTTGCTTTGATTACTAGTCATGCTTTATTAATATCCATAAAACTTGCCATTTACTTCCTGGCAGAGCTGAGTCCACTGCCTGAGTATCTCCCCAGTCTACTGACCACATCTATTTTGAGAACCTGCCTTCTGTCCAGTGTAAACTAGTTCCATGTGGTTAACCATCTGTGGTGGACCATCATCACCAATCATTTCATCTAACGTATACTTACTGCATCACCACAATTGTTACTAGGCACTGGGGTTCCAGGATGAAAAAGATACATCACATGATGATAAGATATATCACACTCTTTGCTTCATCCCCTCAACAATTTTCTATTTTCAAAGCCAATTATGTATCTTGCCCTGGCCAGTGCAGGCAACCCACTCCAGTACTCTTGCCTAGAGAATCCCACAGACAGAGGAGGCTGGTAGGCTGCAGTCCATAGGGTCGCACAGAGTTGGGCACAACTGAAGCGCTTAAGCAGCAGCGGCGGCTGTACAGGTTACTTACAGAAATGAGCTAGATAAATGAGGTCCCTGCCTTCACAAAGCTTAACATTGACAGAAAGAGATTATAAACAAGAAAACAAATTAAAAGCAGAAACTAATTATACAGACTGTAATAAGTGCTTGGAAAGGGGAATAAAAGGAGTGCTGAAATAGGGAATAAAGAAGGGATTCATTTGGATGCAACAGTCAAACTTATGAGACCTATAGGTATTTCCCTGTCTTGTGCTAATCTTGCACTTTAGAAACTAGAAAATTTCAAATGGCAGCCTGTGATTTGGCTGTTTTATTTGATCAGTATAATACTTCCCCAAAAAAGTATTAAAAAAAAAAAGTCAAGTGAGGTATAGTTCGCCAGTGTGCCCCAGGCCTCACCTTCTGCTACTGCTTTACTCAGACTTAATTATATACTTGTGTAATCTGTTTTTTTTAAGTAATTATTTATTTTTGGCTGCTCTGGGTCTTTGTTGCTGCATGCGTGCTTTCTCTAGCTGTGGCCTGAAGGCTTCTCCTGTTGTGGATCACTCTAGGGCATGTGGGCTCAGTAGCTGTGGCGCACAGCCTTCATTGCTCAGTGGCATGTGGGATCTTCCCGGACCAGGGACTGAACCCATGTCCCCTGCATCGGCAGGCAGAATCTTTACCCCTGGACCACCAGGGAAGTCCTGTAATCTGTTTTATTGGCCCTTTCCAGCATTTTAAGATTGCAATTCTTGACACAATCTTTCAAATACTTGAGGCAACTGATTAGATTTCCATCCACTCCTCACCCCTATAATTTGATAGATTTTCTCCAAGTTTATCTGGACAACACTCCTCTTCTACCTTTAAACTGGAAATGAAGCTGAAAAATCATGTGTGTTACTGTGAATTTGTGCTGTCAGTGTGTACACAAGGAAGTATATTGTTGACTGCTTGCAAAATAGAAGAATTAAGTTTGCTAGCTCTTGAAGTAATAGCTCTTGCCTCGATAATTACTTCAGCCAGTCACTTAAGACTCGTAATGAGCATATGAGACTGAAGATACAGAAGAGATCCCTCAGAAACATCTCTCATCTTTGAACCATTCGTCCATAAAACTGAACTAGAAGACCAAGAGCACTAAAGTAGATTTGAAAATATTGGCCAGCTATGAAGTGATGAAGGTCACTCAGAAAGGCTGCAAGCAACTTAGCAGACACACAAGGCATTCCAGACAGGCTAGAAGATTATGATAATATTATAACTTAAAATGACAGTGTCAGACTCCATGGTTAAATGAAGATCAGAAATGCAGTCAGTCCAGTACAGCAAAGGAAATCATGAACAAAATGAAAGGACAACCTGCAGAATGGGAGAAGATATTTGCAAACGATGCAATTGACTACGGCTTAATTTCCAAAATATACAAACAGCTCATATAACTTGAGAACAGTAAAGCAATTAACTCAATAGAAAAATGGACAGAGAGAGAGGGTTGGATTGGGAGTTTAGGATTAGCAGATATAAACTGGTATACATATAATAGATAAATAACAAAGTCTTATTGTACAGCACAGGGAACTGTATTCAAGATAAATTATAATGGCAAAGAATATGGAAATGAATGTATATATATATATGTGCAATGGAGTCACGCTGTTGTACAGCAGTAATTAACACAATGTAATTCAACTATACTTGAATAAAAGATAAATTTTCTTAAGAAAAGGGACTTTCTATGTGGTCCAGTGGTTAAGAATCCACCATGCATAATTCACCAGTTCGATCTCTGATCCAGGGAGATAACACGTTCCACAGGACAACTAAGCTGGTACACCACAAATACCGAAGCCTGTGCACTCCAGGGCCCCTGTTCCGGAACGAGAGACTACCACAGTGAGAAGCTCGCGTACCACAACTAGAGAAAGTCCTCACACAACAGCGAAGACTCAGCACAGCCAAAAATATAAAAATAACCAAATAAATAAACATTAAAAAAAAAGAAATTAAATCAGTCTAGAATTCATTTTGTGAAATGTTGAGCAGCTTCTTTCATGGTGATGAAATTACAAATTTTTTATTTCCCCCCTTGATATTGAATTGCTTTAATAATAATACTTTTTATTATCAGATAAAACAATAAGACAATTTCCGTTTGAGATAAAAAGAAACTTAAATGAATTTAAGGCATATCTGAAAGTACAAATCAAGCGTGAAACTGGATTCTGCTTCCAAACACCTGATTTCCTGCACCCTCAGAGGAGACAAATCCAGCAGCAGGAGCACACTTGTAAATTACAGATCTAAATTTACACCTAGAGGGCTACTGAGAAGCAACAGGAAAGCAAATGGTGTTGATGACTGCAGTAGGCAGGCTCACACTTTAGGTTTGCCACTTGGGGCCCTAGACGCCCACATACTACACTATAAGCAAAGAACTTTCAAGACCACCCACATGTACACGAGCAAGTCCACCAACAGGTAAGACAAGAGTTCTCATACAGCCCTGTACAGTGCCCAGATCTCATGTCTGCCCTTTCCTTACACTTCCTTTCTTTGCCTAACTTCAAATAGTGAGCATGGAAGAATTATCTATACTTCTATGTGTGTGTGTGTGTGTGTGTGTGTGTCTGTGTGTGTCTGTGTGTATGCTCAGTCATAGTCAGACTCTTTGTGACCTCACGTAGCTGGCCAGGCTTCTCTGTCCAGGGAATTTTCCAGGCAAGAATACTGGAGTGGGTTGCCATCTCCTATTCCAGAGGATCTTCCTGACCCTGGGATCAAATCAACATCTCTTGTGTCTCCTGCATTAGCAAGCAGATTCTTTACCACCAGTGCTAGTTGGGAAGCCCAAAATTTTTTAGGCCAGGCTACATGGCATGTGGGATCTTAGTTCCCCAATCAAGGATTAAATCTGGGCCCTCTACATTGGAAATACTTAGTCTTAACCACTAGACGACCAGAGAAGTAAAAAAAAAAAAATTTTTATAGTTGACCAATATATATGACCATTTATCTGACTCCTGCAGACCAGTAAAGCAGTTTATTTACATGTGGGGTCATTTATAAATACTTTATTAAATTCATAAAGATATCCCAGAACAAACACCATCTTTCTAAACACAATGAATTGAAATCGAGCTTAAGATTTTCTTGTGATTAGGTATTTCCAGTATATCGCCTAATCAACAGCCATAAGTTCATTTATTTCCTTACATTTCATCTAACAAAGATTTTCAGGTGAGTGCTTTCAGTTGTTTACAACCAGTATTGCAGATTTTACTGATTTTTGAACTGCCCCCTCCACAGGGCACTTTTTTCTTTAAGCCAAGTTTAAGTGTTTCTTTTTCTTATATTAATAAATTCTTTCTTTTTAATTTAAAAGAATGTCAAATTAATTTTTGAAAAGTTCAGGTTGCCTTTGCTTTAACATATGCTAGACACTGTGCTCAGCCCTGGGGATATCATGCCAGACACACACAGTGGAGTAGAGTTGTACAGAGAAGGGAGAGCATGATAATATAAAGCCTGTACAGTCACACACCTGTGTAAGAAGACACGGGGCTTAGAGAGCAGATGAGCTGGCTATTAAAATGCACCACTCACATCTCTGACTACAGACAGCATAGCTCACTTTCAGTCCAGCCAATGCTCTCTTGATCCTCTGGGCTTCTTCTAGCCAAAAGCCGAGCACAGCAAGGGTCCATCTTATGGGAGGTGGGACTCCTCCAATGGGCAATTTGTGTTTGAGGATGCCCCATCAACCTCAAAGAAATGTATTTACAGGTGCCCAGAGTCTAAGACTCTACCTACCCACTCCTCTGTCCTTCCCTTCCCCCTCTCACAGGGGCCAGACTCTAATCATGATCAGAAGGTTCTCCCTGTCAGACTGCAAAAATGTTTGCAAATCCTATATCTGATAAAGGGTTGCTATTTCTAGGATATATAAAGATTTCCTACAACTCCACACTCTGATCACTAGGTTACCTTCCCCTGAAGAGCTGGGGAAGAGCCTGCTCTGGTATCATGTTGAAAAGACATACAGTGATCTTTTTGCTGCATTTCCAAGTTTCAAATAACCTTTTTAAGCATCTGTTTGTTGTGCTCATATTTATTTCTGAAGCAACCACTTAATTCCTTTCCTCCCCTCCCTTAAAAATCTATTGACCAACTGCACATCAGCCAACATCGTTCTTAAAGCTAGAACTTGTGTATATTTCTTGTTTATTCAAACTAGCATTCAATCCACACAATAAACTCCCTTTGTTCCACCTTCCTCTGTGATGACTTGCCCAGCCACTATCTTCTGTCAGGTTGATTTGTTCAGCCTAGCAACCTTGTGGACAAAAAGCAGCAAGTCATACACATAAATCTTAAAAATGAATTTCATAAAGGCTGAGGAAGAGCTGAATAGACAGGGGGAAAATTCTAATGAAAGTAGCATCAGGATTAGACGTGTGACCTAACCCCTTTTAAAGGGGAGGAAAACTACCTAACTGCCAAATCTCATCATAAAATAAAAGCCTTTGCAAATACCTCATGGCACAAAGTCTAAAACTACCGAAGTCCTCAAGAAGTAGAGCAATGTACTTCTACGCTTTTGCAGTGACAATGGATCTTCCAGAATCTGCTATAAAAGGAGCTGGTCTTTTTGACTCCCACCTTCTGCCTTCAAATCCATCCTTCAGGCCCCACCCAGCCTTTTCTTCAGAAAACACTTCATCAGCTCACGCCATTTTTGTACTTCCTTTTGATTCTGGGGCAGGTTCTCAAGTGTTTCTGTGATCCATCTGGCTCCACTCCAGTTGCTCCTTTTAAATGATCAGTGCAGCTGATCTCGTGCAGTGTTTATCAAACGTAAGCTTTCACCAGCATCACACAGCTTGCAGGGTCTCATCCTGAAAGTTTCTGATTCTGCAGGTCAGGGGTTTGGGCCCAAAGATTTGCACTGCTACCCAGTTTCCAGGAAAGGCTTGTGCTTCTAGGTGAGAGAGCACACTGTGAGAACCACCTCCTGAATCCAAGCTTGGACTACTCTTTTCTAAAGCAAATTAAGAATTAAGAAGCAGCCCTTTGAGAAAGGAGACTTGGGTGATAGATATGTTCTGTATCTTGATTGACACATGGTTACACTGGTACACACCTTTGTCATACTCATCAAACTGTTCCCTTAAAATGGGTATATTTTACTGTATGTGAACAATACCTTAATAATATTGATTTCAAACTTAAAAAACAGTGGAAATTGAGAACCTTAATGAAACGAAGAATTCCAAAGACAGTAAAAAAAAAAACAGTGGAATTGTGCTCCTATACATTTGCAGTGACATATCTGGTCAATCTTAATTATTGAGTCCTCTCTTGGGGATAAGCACTCTGGTAAGTTTTACGAATATAAGGGTCCTTAAGATGGTGGTCTTGTCCTTAGATTTCTCTCAGTCTGATGGTGGATACTAGGAAGTATACTGCCAATTACATTAGATTTTATTAATAGATGTTAGAATCAAGAAGTCAAGCCCCATGGGATGCTGCACTAGAAATGATGATTTCTATTCTTTTTGTAAAAAAACCTGCCTGGTCCACAGTAATTGCAGAGAAGGTGACATCAACTCTTTCATTCCCTGGACCATAGCTGGCTGAAGCAAGGGTGACCTCTGGTCCAAGCTGGATTAATCCAGGACTGGGGATGGGGACTCTGAAGCTGAGCCAGTTGACTGTTAGAACAATAGAATTTAGAACTGAGGGAACTAAGTGTAAGCAAAGGAGAGCAAGTAAGGAGACCAGTGGGGAAACAAGAAATCAAACTTCTACAGATCTGATGCTTGACAAAGTTCTGGTTCCTCTCAGGCCCAGTTATAAGTACTGCTCTTTGCAAAGAGCACTGGGAGAATCTCCTGGAGCAGTGGCTCTTGAAAATGGATATGCAGAAGAAACATCCAGGCAGCTTGCTTATGTGCCAGTTCCTTAGATTTGGGGTTGAGCAGGTGTGGGCAGACTGCAGGGATGGGTACTTAGAACCAGCACCCAGTGATCCTGAGGTAGGCAGTCTATGGAATTACATGCTGAGAAAGAAACACTACCCTACATCCATTTGCTTGGTTGGTCATTTTTAACTTGAACTCTGAGTGGGGGTCTGGTTCTTAGAAATTGAGAAATGGAATATTTCCTACTATATCAGTAAACAAAAGATGTCAAGGTCATTAGTGATTGCAGCCCTGAGGAAACTCAGAAAGGAAAAGAATATCTGCCATCCAGCAGCCATCAGACTGCAGCCATTCCCTTAGGTAAGCCCGGAAGAAACTCAGGATACGAAAACACGGATACTGGCCCCAGATAGGAGAGGTGCATATCAAAGGAATAATTTCGGCGAGCCCAGACTCTTGGATCATCCCATCCATAAAAAGCACTAAATTCCTTAAGATATCTGATTTATTTCAATTAAAAACAATCTTTTGATGTTCAGACTACCTGTCTTTTGTTATTAAACTTCTCTATAACATGGATCTTCCCTTCACCTCACTGGAGCAGTTCTCTCAGGGTAGAGATGCTGCCTCCTAGGTTTGAAGTCTGAAAAACTCCTGCTAAATAAAATGTAACTCAAATTTTAGGTTGTGAATATTTTTAAGTTGACAAATCAAAAGGCTCTAAGATAGTGTATATTATTATCAGGTTTAGAAAGTTAAGGAAAGCTGTCAAATTGAGATGTGGGTCTTCAGGGATAAATGAGAAATTGTAAGGCAAAGCATATATGTGCATATGGCTGGGGAGGGGCAAGAGAAGGAGGTTGTACAAAGGATCTAAGTCAAGAGAAGGGTATTATTTGGGGGAGGGCAAAAATCCTTCCACGTGCTTTGTACTCTGTGTGTGTGTGTGTGTGTCTGTGTGTCTATGTGTGTGTGTGAGAGAGAGAGAGAGAGAGAGAAGAAACCACAGCATGCAACAAACACAAAACTCTTTGTTGGAAAAGAGTCATCTCTCATTTCTTCCAACAGGCAGCCTTCTCTTCCTTTCCATGCCTCGGGACTTTTGCTGGCATTTTGGCTGTCATTTTTAATTTCCCCTACCCAGACCCTGTTTCTCTCTGGCTAGCTTCTCGGACATTTGTAGAATCAAAACCCATCATTTTAAAAGAGTATTTAATGCTAAAGCCTACAGGAGAAGGCCTTGAGGCTTTTTGCCCTGGGGCTCAGCTTGGGAGTTTGCCAGGAGCACTCAGTTCGAGGCCTGAGTGAACTTGGAAACAGGAGGCAGTTTACACTCAAGCAAGAAGTGTTTAAGACCAAGGGGGCCAAGAGCCCATGGAAAAATAATCCTGTTTTCCTCCCACTGTGTGTAAAAATTCTCAGGTGCGTGTAGCATGGCGTCTCTGTGAGCACCCCTAAGTGGGACGGAGGTGCAGCTGCCCTCTGGTGATGGTGTGCGTGTGCATCCTTCTTCCTGTGTGGATAAGAACTGCCACCTGCTGAATCAGTAAACAAAGGATGTTGTGACCTGTGACCTTCAAACCACAGGCCACTGCAGTTGCCCTAGATGGTGCACCCTGAGGGGATTCAAGGTGGGGGGCGGGGGGGGGGCAAGCTCTAGATTGTTACAGTGCATATCAAAAGAATGATTTCAGTAAGTACAGACTCTTGCACCTTCCCATTCATAGAAAAGTGTTAAATTCATTAACTTTAAAGGTATCTTTTTTCTTTAATTAACAGTAATCTTTTGATATTCGGACTACCCGGATTTTGTTGCAAATATTCCCATTTATTCTGGTCCCTCTCTTACCTATCTGAGAGCACTGCTCCCAGGCTTAAACCCTCAGCAAACCCACTGACTAAAACATAATTCTGCACTTTTAGGTTGTTTTTTTTTTTTTTTTCCTTTCAACACTTGTTTACAAACCCTGCTCCTTGAGATTTCCTCCCAAAATAAACCACAGGCACCCAAGCACTCATCTCCAGTTGTACTCTAAGGAGAAGCTCAATAATGATAATGAAAGAGAAGAATGAAAGAAAAATATAAAAGCCTTGTCAATCCCTCCTGGCCTTCCCTGCAAGGTGCTTGTTCATGTTAAAAGTCTAAGGTCTGTCTGCTCACCACACGACAGGCCAATTAAACAAGAGATGAGGTGTTAAGGCAAGGAAAGCGAAAGTGAAGTCGCTCAGTTGTGTCCGACTCTGCAACCCCATGGACTGTAGCCCGCCAGGCTCCTCCATCCATGGAATTTGCTAGGCAAGAGTACTGGAAGACGGCTTTATTCAGAAAGCTGACTGACAGAGAAGAAGGAAGACTAATGCCTCAAAATAACCATCCTGTCTGGGTCTGAAAGTCAGGTTCTTTTATAGGACAAAGAGGGGGAGGAGTTGAGGAAGTAAAGATCCTTATCTTGAAAAAAACTCTTGGAATGACCAACTGCAAGGAGGGGATGTGTTAACTGCTTCAGGCAATGTGCAGGGCTCCCCAAGGAAGGTCATTATGCATGATTATAATAACAAAAGCCATGGATAACAAAGATTACAGTCAAAGAAACAGATTCATCATGGGGTCCAGATTTGGTTCTTCCCTGCAACATTCATGTCTTCAGCACTCTCCTATTTTGACATTGTTCTAGGTATTCCCAGGAGAACACCCTTAGTTCTGTCTGGAGTGAGTGTCTATCTTATCCTGGAGGAATCAACACTTAAATGTTGTTGTGAATCAGATCCTGTCACCTCTCTACTCACTATTCTATTGGCTTTCCATTGGACTCAGAATAAAATACAAAGGCACAACCAATGTGGTGTACAAGGCACACCATGATTTAATCTCATCTTACCACCCTCTGCCCTGCTCACGCTGCTCCAATGACACTGGCTCATTTTCTGTTCTTAAAACTTAGCAGACACGTTCCTACTTCTGGCCTTTGCGTTAATCACACCCTCTGCTGGGAGTGCACACCTGCCCAGGTATTCACAGGACTGCTTCCTTCTCAGAATTCTGCTGCTGATGCTGAGGCTGCTAAGTTGCTTCAGTCGTGTCTGACTCTGTGTGACCCCATAGACAGCAGCCCACCAGGCTCCTCTGTCCCTGGGATTCTCCAGGCGAGAATACTGGACTGGGTTGCCATTTCCTTCTCCAATGCATGCATGCATGCTAAGTCGCTTCAGTCATGTCCAACTCTGTGTGACCCTGTGGACAGCAGCGACCAGACTCCTCTGTCCACAGGATTCTCCAGGTAAGAATACTGGAGAGGGTTGCCATTTCCTTCTCCAAGTCTCAGCTTTCCAGCTCAGATGAAACACAGACTCTAGAGAGGCTTTATTCCATTGCTAATCCAAAGTTACATCCCTCCCTAAATCACACTCTCTCAATCTTTAGGGTCCTCATGTTCCCTCATATAATCACTGCAGGTACTCAAAAAGTGTTTCCTGGGACTTGCTTGGTGGTCCAGTGGCTAGAAATTCATGCTCCCAATGAAGGGGGCTCAAGTTCAATCCCTAGTAGGGGAACGACATTCCACATGCCACAACTAAAAGATCCTGCATGTCTCAACTAAGACCTGGTGCAGCCAAATAAATAAATATTTTTTAAAAAATTACTTCCTGAAAGGATGAATTAGTGAACAATGAAACCTCTAACAAGTTGTGAAGTCTGCACGTGTTTAGTGGTACTTTGATTAATTTACTTATTATTTATTGCAAGCCATTTTCTGACTTTGATTCTTGGGATGCAAGAGGTCTTGTGGTCAAAAGCTGTAATTTCAGAAGTCTGTCCACGTACTAGTTAAGGTATGTAAAGCTAATGTCTATAAAAACCAACCCCCAGATCTCATGGGATAAACACATTAAAGGTTGCTTTCTCATTGTGTCATGATCCAGAGCAGGACAGCTGTGGGGTAGAAAGGAATTCTGTTTCCTGAAATTGTCTGGGCATCCCACGATCCTTCCTTCTAGTGTGTCAACTCCCAGGGCCTCAGGCTTGGGCACCAGATCTTCTGCATCCAGAAGGCAAATGAGGGTAAAGAAGGTCGGGAAAGTAGTGGAGGCACCTTGCATGGCACGTTATATAGTAACAGCAAAAAACACTTCCACCCTCATTCCACTAGCCAGAACTCAGCCTCCTCCTCTCTCCACCATAATCCTCCAGCAGGGGAGGCTACAGTTGTTCTTGTTCAGTTGCTCAGTCATATTTGACTCTTTACGATCCCATAGATTGCAGCATGCCAGGCTTCCTTGTCCTTCATTATCTCCCTGAGTTTGCTCAAACTCATGTCCATTGAGTTGATGATACCATCCAACCAGCTCATCCTCTGTCATCCCCTTCTCCTGCCTTCAATCTTTCCCAGCATCAGGGTCTTTTCTAAGGAGTCAGTTCTTTGCATCAGGTGGCCAAAGTATTGGAGCTTCAGCTTCAGCATCAGTCCTTCCAATGAATATTCAGGATTGATTTCCTTTAGGACTATCTAGTTTGATCTCCTTTCAGTCCAAGGGATTCTTCTCCAGCACCACACTTTGAAAGTGTCAATTCTTTAGCATTCATCCCTCTTTATGGTCCAACTCTCACATCCACAAATGGCTTCTGGAAAAACTATAGCTTTGACTATACCAGACCTTTGTCAACAAAGTGATGTCTCTGCTTTTTAATGTGCTGTCTAGTTTTGTCATAGCTTTCCTTCCAAGAAGCAAATGTCTTTTAATTTCATGGTTGCACTAACTGGCCTCAGTGATTTTGGGAGCCCAAGAAAGTCTGTCACTATTTCCATTGTTTCCCCATCTATTTATCATGAAGTGATGGGACTGGATGCCATGATATTAGTTTTTTGAATGTTGAGTTTTAAGCCAGTTAATTTATTCTCCTCTTTCACCCTCATCAAGAGATTCTTTAGTTCCTCTTCACTTTCTGCCATTAGAGTGGTAGCACTTGTATATTTGAGGTTATTGATATGTCTCCCAACAATCTTGATTCCAGCTTGTGCTTCATCCAGCCTGGCATTTTGCATGATGTACTGTGCATATACATTAAATAAGTAAGGTATCGATATACAGCCTTCATGTACTCTTTTCCCAATTTTGAACAGATCTGTTGTTCCATGTCCAGTTCTAACTGTTGCTTCCTTAGTTTCTCAGGAGGTAGGTAAGACGATCTGGTATACTACCATTCTAAGAATTTTCCAGTTTGCTATAATCCACAGTCAAAGGTTTTAGTATACTCAATGAAGCAGAAGTAGATCCTTTTCTGGAATTCTCTTGATTTCTCTATGATCCAACAAATGTTGCCCATTTGATCTCTGGTTCCTCTGTCTTTTCTAAACCCAGCTTGTACATCTGGAANTTATAATCCACAGTCAAAGGTTTTAGTATACTCAATGAAGCAGAAGTAGATCCTTTTCTGGAATTCTCTTGATTTCTCTATGATCCAACAAATGTTGCCAATTTGATCTCTGGTTCCTCTGTCTTTTCTAAACCCAGCTTGTACATCTGGAAGTTCTTGGTTCGCGTACTGTTGAAGGGGAAGTTGAACACAGTATTTCTCTGTGTGCCACCCAAGAGGTAAAAGAAACAGGCTTTGGTGAAAAGTGTCCCTCAGCCTTCAGATGATGACATTTGTAAATATTGGACTGGATCAGTCTTCCCTCTCAAGTACACATTTGCAGGCTAAAGCACCACTGAGGTCCGCAGCTGCTGAGAAGATGCAAACTTGAGATGGAGACATAAATAAATCCTTTCTCCCATCCCCATCTATGGTCAACAGCTCCCACTGACAGCCTAACCAGAAGCCAGCTAGTAAGGGGCTGTGGCAAACATAGCATATAGACATCTACCTCAGATCATAGTTTAGAGGAGAGCAGGATGGGCTTGGAGATGACAATCAACAGATGAATAACCAGCAGAGTGTCAAATTTATTCACTGAACAGAAATGACCAGGAGGCTGCAAATCTCAGGTTACCCCACTGGATATTTTTCTAAGGTCTTTTCCAAGGATCCCTCCTCTGAGGGAACAGTCATCAGGAATCTAGCCACATATTCAGGACAGAAAATAGAAGTGTTACAGTATTTGGAAGAAACTTCCTGACCACCCGGAAAGGCCATTAAACAACAAATCAAAACAATTAGAGAGCAGTTAAGCACAGAAACGTCCAGTCCTTAGTGCAACGGACAGAACGATGGCATCATATGCTTATGTGGCTGGGAAGCTGGACTCTGGGCGTTTGCAAGCANAACTTCCTGACCACCCAGAAAGGCCATTAAACAACAAATCAAAACAATTAGAGAGCAGTTAAGCACAGAAACGTCCAGTCCTTAGTGTAACGGACAGAACGATGGCATCATATGCTTATGTGGCTGGGAAGCTGGACTCTAGGCGTTTGCAAGCAGGGAGAAGGAATTAAACTAGCCACACTAGAGGATGAGAGTAGCTATGCAGTTCTTTAGCACTGGGACTTGTAGTCTTGAAGGCTTTTGAAATACGTAATATAAAATGAGGCCAAGTCTCATTCATACATATAAAGCCAGAATAATAGGGAGGACCTTTGGACGGCGCTTGGCTATTTGGACAGGGGAGCCTTTTCATGCAGAATGAAAGTCCCGTCTATCTTCAACCTTGCCATCCTGAGCCTGTGGCTTCTGCCTTCAAAGTCACAGAAAGGTTGCTGAAGCTCCATCCATCATTTCTACCTTCTTAGCATCAGGGAGAGGGGAAGGATGGAAAGGCAAAAAAGCAAGTCTGTGGGAGACTGTGTCAGCTCCCAGCTGGGATCCTTCCTGAACATCCCACAGAACACTACTTAAACCTCACTGGTCAGCAGTTGGCCAGCTGGCCATATTTAATATTGTGAGAGGAAGGGAAATGCGGTGTTTTAGCAAAGTACACTACCACCTCAAATAAGACTCGGGTTCTGTTATTCAGAATGGAGGAACTGGTATCAGGCAGGTGCTAAGGTTTTGGCTTCCTAGGTGAGTCAGGGAAAGACTCAGTTTTCTTGATCACCAGGTGCCTCACCCTTAGCTCCACCCTCACCCTTTGTGAGGGATCATAAGGCACCACCTCAGGAGCCTGTCCACTGTATCCTAAGACATCCTTTACCCAAGGTTCCCACGCACAGGGGCTAAGGGAACTTCTGGTTTCTGCTGGCCTGCTCATTGGCCATGGATCACCCAACCACTTCAGAAATTAGCAAAATTCATTCCAGACCTCAGAGCCAGCAGGTATAAAGTTACTAACACTGCTTGAGTTGATCAGCAACAACTTAGCATTGTGAATAATTAACCCTCATATGAATAACATCAATAGTCATCTTTCACTGATTGTTGACTTTGTGCCAAGCACTGGGCCAGGCATTTTACCCCCAGAGGCTTGCTGCAGAATATTAAATATGGTAATGCATGTGAGTCACAGAAGAGTTTTAGGCTAGTTTCTTATTCAATATTATCCTGTTAGCAAGTGACAGAACTAGGATTAAACCCAGGTCTTCTGGCTCCAACTCCCGTGATCTTTCTAGCAACTCCCAGTTGGTTGAAGCTAAGTCATGTGTCAAACCTTTATGTCAGTTACAACATAGATTCCTGGTTGGAGCACAGACCAAGCAAGAGTGGTTTAGATTGGTTCTGGTTCGAGTCCAAGTCCAAGTAGAGAGTGGTCCTAGCAGCGGGTGGGAGCTGGTAGCAGTGCTCTGGCCCACAGAGTAGTAGAGGGACCCAGACACTTTCCACCTTGAAGATCTGGCATCTCCTGATGTGGGAGCAGGTCACTGAGAGGACATGCCTGCCAGATCACTCATAAGGTAGGCCCAAACAACTGGAAACTTCTCACCTTCCCCCCCATTCCTCAGTATGTACATTCTGTCTACCATTCCTGCCCTTGGCCATTTCAAGAATGCAGGCTTGAAAGAATAATATTAAAAAGGAAAGAAAGAAAAGACATCTTTACCCAAAATTTTCAATCAAGAATTAATCACTATTATTTTTTATTTTGAATCTGACAGTGACCCATCAACAAGAGAACTTTAAGAATGATGTCTCGTTATCTTAACCTGTTGTTTTACACACACTGAAGAGTTGGGAGTAACCTTCCTCGAGGCTCACAGTGTACAATGCTCTGCACAATGTAAGCACAACTGGGTGACGGACTCTGGAATCAAACACGTATCTTTCTGGTTCCAGATCTACTTACAACTTTTCCCCGAAGACTCACATGTCAACTTCAGGGTCAAAATTACCTTATTTGATACACAACATCACTCTCACTCTAATCTTCAAAGTCCCAGGTCTTCCTTTCACATTGTGCTGTGCATACAACACATGTGGATTCTGCTTCACAGAGGTTCCCACATCCTGGTGCATTCACACCCTCTGCTATTTATGTCCTCAGACCTGGGGCATGATTCCCCCACCCCCGTCTCTCATTCAGCTGTGACACACTCTTTTATTTTGGGGCCAGAGATTTTCACAAGTTCATCTCTGATTAAAATACGTCACTGAAAATAGCTAGATGCCCAGGAGAAGAAAGGTGAGAGAGAACCCACGGTGGAGCAAATTAGTGTCAGCGGTATCCTTTTGAACGCACGTGAGGCAACTATTTTAGAGGTTTCCTTTCATCCCCAAATAGGATAGAGAAACCAGAGCTTCACAAGTGGGGAGTACACCTGCCAAACGCCATCTTGATCGATTGAGTGAAGGGGGTGAAAGGGAAGAGATAGAGAATGTTTCCAAATTCATTGTCTTAACTAAGAATGTTGTGTTATCCCACAGCCAGCCACATCCAAACAGCAGCAAAGCAGAGACACAGACGATAAAGGAAAACCAAAATCACACTCTTCAATTTCACTCTGATTTTTACAACCAAAAAACTAGAGACAATTGTTTTATTTCAGCTGACATTTAAGTTTGGGGTCACTTTCAAAATGTAAATGTGCTCTGGGCATCTTTCTCAGTACTTGACAAACAACTCCTTTAATTTGCAAAGCAGTCTTGAAAGGGAAGGACTATTATTGTCCTAAAGACACAAAATCGAGAAACAGAGAGGTTAAGATAACTGGCTAAGTTACAGTAGTTAGTGGGTAAGATGGGAGACACATCCACGCATTGTCTCCAGAGTCTCTGGGTGAAATCACTGCTCTACACAGCCTCTGAACTCTCACCCTAGCTTGGTTTTTTAAATACCCTGAGTGGCTCTTTTGTCCATTGTAACAGGTGTAGACAAACGACAAGCCTGTGGGCCAATCCCTGCCCACTGCTTGTTTTTGTAAATAAGGTTTTACTTGAATACAGCTTCATGCATCATTTTATGTCTTATCTGTGGCCATTCTTGCCATGCAAAGACTGATTAGGTAGCTACAACCCAGACTGTATGGCCTGTAAAACCTAATATATTTAGTAACTGGCCCTTCACAGAAAAAAGTTTGCTGACCCTTAAATTATAGACTTGTCAGGCATTCCTCTGATTGCAGGTTTCTTGATTATGCTATTAAATCATAATGCAGTAAATTCTGTAACACAGTGATCCCCAACCTTTTTGGCACCAGGGACTTGTTTCATGGAAGACAATTTTTCTGTGGACCACGGGGTTGAGGGGATTGGTTTCGGGGCATTACATTTACTGTGGCCTTTATTTCTACTATTATTATATCAGGTCCACCTCAGATCATCAGGCATTAGATTCCAGAGGTTGGGACCCCTGCTATAACCAATCCACCCAAAGCCTTAGCTCATATGGTGATGAACTCACAGGTTTGACCTCCAGAAACTGCAATTGTGCAGAAGACGCCTGGGAACCTAGGAATCAGCAAAAATATTCTCAGAACTCCACTGAAAGAAAAAGATACCAACAAATGCTCCATATAAAAAGACACAGAAGTCACCTTGGGCTTTTACTTGGGGGAAGGTTTCAGAAGTAGGAGGAGAGACAGAAATTTACAGAGAGGAGAAGCAGAGCAACAGGCAACTCTTGTAACACCTAGCAACAGACATCCTGCAGTTAGAGACCCAGGTTCAAATTACAGCTCCACCACTCACTACTAGTTTTTTAAAGCTCAGTTTTCTCACCCTAAATGGAAGGAATAATCTCATTTCTTGGTGAGGGTAGGGAGTCAGGCAGATTAACCAAGACTATAATGTATATGACATTCTTAGCACCCTGCCTGGGATTTGCTAACTACCCAGAGGAGCACTATTATTAGGAATAATGATAACTACAAAAGAATAAAAATATGTGATTATTTATACAAAGTCACTCTGCCCAATGCAAGTCTGCTGTCAAACAGTAACAGGATGATGGCAAGGGATGAAAGTATCCACATTTGCAAACTCCATGTAAAAAAGGAAAGAAGTACGTGTCACGTTTCCATCAGAAACAGTTCAAGCAAAAATATAATGTAGGTGGGCAGAGGTAAGCTGTAATCACCTGGAAAAATCACTTCAATGAAACAGATGTCTTATTCCTTGACAATGCTGTGGGGTGGAAGTTCGCACTGTGTACTCTGAAAGAAGGCAGTTAACATTTCCACCTTTTATTATCGAGTGAAAGAATCTATCCAATAGAATGAACATTTGCTGACAAAATACCCATTTTTAAATACCCTTTTTTCACAGCTTTCCTCTGATATCTGGAAAGGACCAATGATAGTCCACCACTACGCTTTTCCAAGTGTAATCAAGCTCAGTGCTAGAGAGTGCACCAAGAACCACTCATGACTCGGACTGTTTAAAGCAGCCACATCATTGTAAAAACACTTTCTTACTCTTAATTTGTTTGCATCAAACTTTTGACCCCTAGTAAACTGGACAGCCCATTCTTCTTGGCAGGGAAAGTACAGCTAGAGTGGGCACAGGCAAGTATATAAAACAGCATGCTTCTTATTTTTTTCTCTTCAAAATACAAATTGAATTAATTTAACACAGTTGGAGCAAATTACCATGATATGTCCTCAATTTGTGTCTTACGGCCGCATTGGGACTGGGATTTCTGGTCCCAGTCTAAGGACACATGGTTTTTATTACTTAATCAGGATCCTGCATTTCAACTTGCAGGTTTAAATGGATGCAATCACTTCATTTGTGGTGGCCTCAAATACCCTTAACTTTCCTGATTTATCAAAGAAGTCACACTATCTTAATGTTGCAAGATATGTTTAAAACTGAAAGGTCACTTGACAGGAGAAGTTACACTGAAGATCATTTTTACCACACAGCAAATAACATTACTGAAATGTTCCACCAACCAACACACTACAGATAAAGAAGCTCTTTTAGAGGCATTTATCTACGACTTTAAAAAAAATTATAGTTAATTTACAATAGTATATTAGTTTCAGGTGTACAACATTGTGATTCAATATTTTTATAGCTTTTACTCCATTTAAAAGATAGAAAATACTGGCTATATTCCCTTGGCTGTACAATATATCTTTGTAGCCTCTCTGTGTTATACATAGTAGTTTGCATCTCTTAATTCTCTATGTTCATCTTGTCTCTCCTCCATCCCTCTGAACACGGGGAGGTGTTCTCTGAGCCCTTTCAGAGGTTTTAATGCGAGAAGAGTGCAATGGCTGTGGATAAAGTGCAAATCTTTAATAAGATTTGAAGTCTGAGCACATGTCTGGTGGTTCATAATGTAAATATCATCCCCGACTTGAGAAATCAGAGATGTAATTAACATGGCTAAGGTCAGTATGCTGCTGAGATGGGATCAGAACTCAGCCTTTCAGACTCTCCACCCAGGATCACAACTCTTTCTCCCCAACTCCGCCCTCACCTGGCAGAACCCTGCTGGAGTATTACACTTGGATGAACCAGGGCCAGAGCTGGCTCTGGGATCTGGGCCTCCCATTCAGGTCACATATGGTCCCCCTGCTCTTTGGTGAGGACTGAATTGATGGCTAGGCTCAGTCAGGTGCAACAAGAGAAGCCAGAAAACAATCCTCAGGCCTCATCCATTGTCAGGTTCCCTACCGACGCTGTCAGCTGTTATAAGCACCAGCTGGAAGATGGATGCTGGTATTCCAGAAAGACCTTTTGAAAATCAGGAGGGGCACTGATGGGCCCCATGCTGTGGCAGAGGCATAATTATTTCCAATAACTGTCTCTCTGGGCTATTTGGTGACTTCCTAAGGAAAGTGCCTCCTTGTGCAACAAAACATTCAGTGTTTATTTGCAGAAGAAAGGGGTAGGGCAAGGCGGCAGTTTTGAACCCATTTCTTATGGAAGGTCACGATGCTAAAAACTGCAGTCTGGTCATGGCTTATTCAGCAAAGCAGAAATATAATCATCTCTGGCTGAGGGTTCAGGATCTGTTTTCGGGGGCAATATTCTCATCTGAAACAAGATGAGCCGTTAGCATTTCTGATGAGGTATGCTCTCTGGAGAGAGAGAGCTGAGCCTCTCTGGCTGTGACTGTCAGGGATAACATAAAGCAGAGTCCCTTGCGGCGTGTCGTCCAAGAACACAGACCCAGCTGACTCTGAATTCCAGGTCTGTCACTAACCAGCTGTGTTTCTGAACAAGGGTGCAGCCCCTCCAAGCCTCCCTTTTCACCTCTACAAAATGTGAGCTATTGTGGCTCATGGTGGAGACAGAATGAAACATATACTGTCTGGAAAGCACGAGGCAAGTAGCTGGCACTGATAGAGACACAGTCAATGCAGACTGTCAGGACCAGGCAACTGTGCTTAGAAGACAGAGCTTATTCTAAGTGAATGTTTCAGTGTGTTGATCAGATTGTTACTGAAATTACCACTTTGTAGGTGTAGGCATTTTTTTTTTGGAGTCTTATCTGCTTCTTGCACCCTTCCTCGTGCTCATCAAGCCCGTCTGGGAACTCTCCACTTGCTGCTACGAATCTTTCAGACCAAACCAAAACCCCACCCCCTCCTGCTACCCCACTGCAGCATCTCTGGGGCAGACCACGGTCTCTGTACCTCTCTCTCCTGCTCTGCTGCACTTTCTATGGATGGGGGAGTTTACCACCCACCTTCCTTCACATCTTTTCTCCCCAACCAGCTTAAGCTTCTGAGAAATGGGATTCCCTTACATTTCTCTATGGTTTTTGTTTTTTGAAAAATAGTTGATGTATGATATGTTGGAGAAGACTCTTGAGAGTCCCTTGGACAACAAGAAGATCCAACCAGTCCATCCTAAAGGAAATCAGTCCTAAACATTCACTGGAAGGACTGATGCTGAAGCTGAAACTCCAATACTTTGGCCACCTGATGCGAAGAATGGACTCATTGGAAAAGACCCTGATGCTGGGAAAGACTGAAGGTGGGAGGAGAAGGGGACGACAGAGGATGAGATGGTTGAATGGCATCACCGACTCAATGGACCTGAGTTTGAGTAAACTCCAGGAGTTGGTGACGGACAGGGAGGTATGGTATGCTGCAGTCCATGCAATCCACAGGGTCTCAGAGAGTCGGATACGACTGAGCGACTAAACTGAACTGAATATAAGTTACAAATGTACAATGTAGTTATCCACAGCTTTTCAAAGGTATGCTCTATTTATAGTTATCATAAAATATGGGCTATATTCCCTGTGTTGTACAATATATCCTTGTAGCCTATTTATTTTACACCTAATAGTTTGTGCCTCTTAATCTTCTACCCCTATTTTGATCCCCCCTCCTTCCCTTTCCCCACTGGTCACCATTAAGGTGTTCTCTATGTCCATAAGTCTGTTTCTTTCTGTTATATTCACCAATTTGTTTTATTTTTTATATTCTACATTTAAGAGATATCATGCATATTTGTCTCTTTTGAACTTACTTCATTTAGCATAATACTCTCAAAGTCCACCCATGTTGTTGAAAATGGCAAAATTCCATTCTGTTTTTATGACTGAGTAGTATTATTCCATTGTGTGTATATGTGTGTGTATATATACATGTGAAGGAAAAAGCCAACCCAATACATCACATCTTCTTTATCTATTCATCTGTTGAGGGACAAATAATGCTGCTATGAACATTGGGGTACATTCAGTTCAGTTCAGTCGCTCAGTCGTGTCCGACTCTTTGCAATCCCATGGACTGCAGCACATCTGGCTTCCCTGTCCATCGCCAACTCCCGGAGCTTGCTCAAACTCATGTCCATCGAGTCAGTGATGCCATCCAACCATCTCATCCTCTGTTGTCCCCTTCTCCTCCTGCCTTCAGTTGGAGTGTATGTATCATTTCAAATTAGTATTTTTGTTTCTTTCAGATATATAGCCAGGGGTGGAATTGCTGGGTCATATGGTAGTATTATTTTTAGTTTAGTTTTTTTTTTTAAGAAACCTATAGACTGTTTCCCATAGTAGCTGTACCAATTTGTATTCCTACCAATGGGGTAAGAGGATTCCCTTTCCTCCACATCCTTGCCAACATTTGTCACTTGAAGATTTTTTGACAATAGCCATTCTGACAAGTGTGAGGTGGTATTTCATTATACCTTACATTTCTTTGAATCCTCAACACCCAGCATGTGTCAAAGAATCTTCTAGGTTCTCTGATCCCTTCCTAGGTGAAGTATGGTCCATAGACCAGCCCCACTGGCATCACCCAGGAGCCTGCTGGAAATCCAAAATCTCAGACTCCACCCCAGATCTACTGAATCAAAATCTGATTCCCAACTAAGTCTTATGTACAGAGTTGGACAAACATTGCTCTAATCCAGCATTTCCCAGACTTCAGTCATTCACATCTTCCTTTTTATAGCTTTTGCCATTTTCCAGTACTACCCATCCTATGTTTCACCTAATATATATTTTTAAGTGATTTTACATTGACACTGTCTTGCTAGCCTCACCCTAAGCAATAATATTGTCTGTTAATAATTTATTAGGCAAGGCAAGAAGAAATTTATTATTTAATAAAGTTTGAAGTTCTGAGTGTAAAAACAAATTATTTTGGCACACATTAAAATAATCACTGAAGTAAAATGATTCTCCATCTATCACCTAAATTAACCCATATACCCCTAGGAGTTTAGGTACCCTAGGAAGACAGTACTAGACATTTTGTAGCTGAATTAGAAGACATCTTCCCAACTCCAGATCCAGTGTTCCCAGTTTGTTCCTGCTCTCACCTTGTTGGGTGGATGCATTTGTCCTCAATTTATCAATGGTTGTGGGAGGCAGAAAACCCTGGTTCTGGCCTGCACCACCCTTAAATAACTTGCCAAGTCACATCACATATTCGGGTCATTTTTGAAGGTTGGCTTATCTCAAAACTCCCTTCCAAGTCTAACAATATAAGATAATAAATGAGAGCAGAGGCTCTGGAATCAAAAGGACTCGGGGTTGCAAGTAATGGCTTCATTACTTGCTAATTTCATTAAATCTCAGTTTTCCTCATCTGGAAAATGGGAGTAATAACAACAACAAATGGCCATAACATTCAGATCACAGAACTTGTGATAAAGAAAATGATAGCTAAAAAAATTCTTAGACTTAAATGTGGCGCATAGTGTTCAATTAAAAAAAAAACTATTGTTCCTAGCTTCATCAAAGCACAATAATAATTAACATTTATGAAATACTTAGTATGTAGCAGGCACCACATGAAACAATTTTATTTTATCCTCTATTCACACAATGAGGTAGGAACTTTTATTCTCCCTATTTTAGAGATAAAGAAATTAAAGCACAGAAAAGGTTAAGCCACTTTCCTTTATATTTTTACCATGTAAACATGCTTCCTCTTGCATTGGTAGATGGATTCTTTACCATTAGCGCCACCTGGGAAGCCCTGGCACGCATTCTTAAATATCATTTAATCCTGCCTGGTAAGAGGCACTCTTTAAAATGTAATCTATTAAAAAGACCCCTAATCATGGCCCCCCAAAACATCCTTTATAGGTAAAGTAACCATATAAGTTATCATTCAAACTAGAGTCACAGACATTAACCAGGACTGACCCGGGTAAGCCAGCATGATCACCTGACTTCCAGGATCCTCTGCTGGAAGTGACTATTATTCTCACAGCCGAACACAAATAGGGTCCCCTTCCCACTGGATACTTGAACATAAAGTGACAGAGGACAATTAAAAGCAGCACATCCCCAGGGGTGAAGCAACACTGACTCAAACAAATACCTCTAGGCCGAAGACCTGCCGAGTAGAGAACTTATTCACCTTGGGCCTTAAGGAGATGTACTCTTCATAGAATTTTCTGGAAGACACTACTGAAATAACCATGGTCACCACATTCACACAACACACTGACTAATAGAACTGCCTCCCAAGATTTGCACATAGGTGCAAAAAAGAGATTTGGGGTCTGCAATGGGTTTTAAATCAGTATATCTGCCTTTTTTCCCCCCTTGGTGTCACCAGAAAGTAGAGACACCACCATCACTTCGACCTGTTCTACATTTTGATTTGTGAATCTTGATACTGACCAAGGTAAAAGTGACAGCTAAAGCTTTCTTTACACACACAAAAAATCATAGCGGAAACCTATCTGCCTGAATATAAATCAGCTTGTCCTCCATTATCCTGGGCATCAAAGAGAACAGAAATCAGTCTATGTTGAGTTAGGCACTTGTGCGTTGTGGGGAACATTCATTCGACTTCCCAGCAATTGTATTCACCTAGAGGTCCAGGCCTCCAGCATCCACGGTCCACATGGCCTGGCTGGGACTCCCACTAGGGCAAAGAGTTTCCTTCAAAGCCAACTGGGCCAGTCAGAACTGGTGCTGAGATGTTTTGTTCAGCAACTGGAGAAGGAGGGTTTACGCTTTTCCTGCTGGTCTTGAATCTGGAATTGTGTAAACCAGCAACTGCTACCGTCATTGTCACCCAAGAGGGAACAAAAAGGAAGAAAAAGGCAGAACGAAAGATGAAAAAAATTAATCAGATCCTGAAGTCACTGTTCAACCCTGAGGAAGATGCTCTTGAAATCAGTCTTACTTATGCACCTTTTAGAAAATTCAATCTGTATATATGGGATATATATATGTGTGCCTATATTCTATTTAAATTGAGTGTTTGTCAACCTATGATACAAACACATCCTGTGGCAGTGACCTGCAAACTTTTTCATAGCAAATCATAGTGTGAATGATACTTTATCCAGCAAAGTGTGCACACAGTCTCAGATTTAGGACAGACTCAAAGGTTCCTGAAACTACAGAACCTTTATTGACATTAAGATGATGCTGATATTTTCTGTCCTTGTAATACTTAAAAGGAAGATACTGATGTGACCCACTAAACTGATTTCTTGAACTTCGCTTTGAAAAACACTGCTTTATATGATTAGGTTAAAAATGGATTTCACCGGAAAGAATGAGATTTTTTTAAAAACTGACACAGGCTATTGAGGAAAATAGGAGGTTTGGCTCCTAAACCAAACATTTAGCAACAGAAAATTGCTACTTTACAGTTTCTCTCTGACCACACAGGACACGCACTTAACAGAGAAAAGAACCTTAATAATCGAGACATAAATGAACTACCAAACAAAAAAAAAGGTAAGTGGCTTTTAAAGCAAAACAAAAACCACGACTACAAAGAGAAAGAAGAGAGATATCTAAGGAAATTAACACCCAGTGCTGCTGATGAGCTGAGTTACATGATTTATTTATCTATAAGCTAAAGATAATAATTTCAGTGAACCTCAGCAGTCACTGAGTATTTTAAAATAGTGCCTTCGTGATAACATCAGATCTCTAGGGCAGATTTAGGGGGAGGGATGGAGAGAGGGAGGGAGAAATTCCTTGCAGTATAATAAGACTGATGCCTTCATTTAAGTGTGTAATGTGTGTAAAACAAAAATGAAGAGTTCCTGAAGTTTCAGACAATTACTGCAGGCTGGACAAGACAGGACATTTTTGACAGGGGTGGGGGTGGGGGACAGGATATTTTTAACTGTTTTCCATGTACCTTATTTGTATTGTCAGTTAGCCAAAATTTCCTTTTTGTTTGCTCAAAAGCACTGCAGAGTCTTGATTCAATCTGTGGACTCAAATGGAGAGCTCGGATTCTCAGGCTCGCTAGAAATAGAGGCCAGTCAAGTAAACAGTCCTGAGAAAACTGCATTTCCCCTCTGCAGAGCTGGTGAACTTAACTCTGCCCATGCTTTTCCAGCTTGTCAGGCTCATGCAGTTGTCTGCCTGCTTGAGAAGCCATTAACTTTCCCTCCACTAACATGCAAATTCAAAACCATTATTCATTTCCAAACCAAGTGAAGTTTAAGACAATCGCTTGCATGCTCAGAAGAGACTTCCAAGAACTTTTTCCCAGGGATCATGAAAACCAGACCTCACTATAATAGTAGTTTAGGTGGATTTCCATCATCATAGTGTTCAAATGCATTACACCTGCATTACTGAATTGAAGCAAATGTTTAATATCTGCAGATGTCATGAGGAAATGATAAATCTCTTATGTTCAAGAAGTTCTTGGAATTGCATAAATTCTTCTGGCCATCTTTTAGAAAACAATAATAAGCACTGTTCAAAAGCTAAGGGTGAATGTGCGAGTGTGTGTGTCCCCGTGCATGCACATGAGTGCAGGTACATTTACTCTTTATTTCAAATTTTTCAGACACACAAAAGAAGTAAGACTCATAGAGTTATCAATATACCCATCCCCTAGTTTATGGCATTTAATTTAGAGACCAAATTATGCCCTGAGTGTTTACCTCGGTTCAGCCATTCATTTAAACGTCATTTGATTTAATCTTATGAATCCATTGTTATTGTGTTGTAATTATTTTTGCTTCATCATTATCAGTGACACCACAACACAGCCTTTTTAGAGGCACTGTTATGGTTAAGAGTCTGGCATTTGGAAACAGACCTGGTGTAAATAAAAAATTATCAGTTTAACTTATGGCGGGTTGCTTAACCTCCCTCGAGGACTCAGTTGACCACTCCGCAGACTGTTTATGATGGCCCTAAACTGCCTACTGGGATGCCTGTCTCATAGTAAATTCTCTTAAGCATCATTCCTAAAGGGTATGTGTGTGCTTGTGCTCAGTCACTAAGACGTGTCCGACTCTTTGTGACCCCATGGATTGTAGCCTGATAGGGTCCTCTGTCCATGCAATTCTCCAGGCAAGAATACTGGAGTGGGTTGCCATTTCCTCTTCCAGGGGATTTTCCCGACCCAGGGATTGAGCTGGGGTCTCCTGCATTGGCAGGCGAGTGTGTTTGGGGGATTAAAGAGCAGTCTGCTGAGGTTAAGTAAGGTGAAGCTGCTTCTCCTTCCCTGCAGAGGTTTGATAGGGAAGCTCCACAGACCCATTCTCTTTACGACAGGAAACAGCATGTCAGGGACTGCGCTAAAATCCTGCACCCAACCTCCAAATGAGTTGATAAGTTTATGGGCAAACGCTAGCTATCCTTGAAGGACCAACAACCTTTCCCGAAAGACCGAGGCTGTCAGCACTCCAGGGTCCTTCTGCCCCCCCCCGCCCCCAATTCACCTGGGCTCTTTCCACCCCGTACCACCTATCATGGCTCTTCCTGGGACAATCGTTTAAAAAATATATACATTTATTTATTTTATATTTTGGCAGTGGTGGGTCTTCATTGCTGTGTGTGGGCTTTCTCTAGGTGCGGCAAGCGGGGGCTTCTCTTAAGAGCATCTCACTGTGGGCGGCTTCCCTTCCTGCGGAGCAGGGGCTCTGGTGCACGAGGCTCAGCAGTTGCGGTTCCCCGGGCTCTAGAGCACAGGCGCGGTAGTTGTGGGCTTAGTCGCTCGGTGGCACATGGGATCTTCNACCCTCACACCCCCCAGGGGCCACCTTCCAGATGCTGTGGTCCGGGTACCAGCAAGCAGACCAAGTCGGTTCGCAAAGTTCAGAGGAGTTGGCTCTGGTATGCTTACAAGTCCTAGCAGATCGCAGGAATGTTCACGATAATTATTACCCCACCCAGAAGCGCCCAGCCCAACCCTCTCACATCTGGAAGGAAGCGGCCACACAAAGGAGAACAAGCGAGATCTGCTCCTGCGGCAGCTTTCTCAGATCCAGGGAAGGTTTAATACACGCTCTCACCCCTTTTGTGAACAAGACCAGGCACTGCTCGGCAATATCGTTCGGAGCACAGATCATTCAACGCAAAGGAAGAGTTCATCCCCTAGCCCAGATCTAATGGAATTTCCCAAAATATCATCTCTGTTTTTCCCTCCCTAGACAAAAGTAAAAAGTGAAATATTCCAGAAAATAGAGAGGGAACGAACCAGACGCATACAGCCACTTCAACACAGCAGCGGCTAGGGGCAGACACACCTATTTGAAAAGAGCAGCCAAACCAAACCCTTAGCATCCTCTGCAGACGCAACGGATTTCTCCCTTCCACTCTTCTCGCCGCTTTTTGAAAGTATCTCCGGGCAGAGGGATCTGGGATTCATCAGCATTTCTCCCCACCTCCCACGAACGCGCGGCAACCAAAGCACATGGTCCCTGGCGGCGCGTTTGCAAACCCCACCAGCGCCAACGCCCAGAAACCGCCAAACTTCCTGTCTCCACAGTACCAAAGCGACCGAAGCGCCGCCGCGCCAAGTGCCCAAGGGACTCCAGCGGAGGCTGCAGGCAGCCAGGGAGCGGCGGGGTGGGGTTTCCTGCAGGCAGGAGCGCCCGGGACCCGCACCTCCACTGGGGGTCTCCAATCGCGCGCGCTGCGCCCGGGGCGCACGAGAAGCGGCGCCGTGGTGGCGCGTCGCGCGGTCGTCCCCTTGGTGCGCTCCGGGCACCCGGGGCAGTCATCCACCTACCTGCTCTCCCGCTTCCAGCCTCGGGCGCTCGGCGAACTGTCGACCGCTACTTTATTGTCTCGGCTGCTCACCGCGCAGGACTTGGGGACCCGGCTCTGCGCCAGCTCCGCAACTCCGCTCTACGCAGCGCCTTGCTGGGCGGCTGCTTTCTTCCTTCTCCTCTCTGCCCAAGCTCCAGCTCAGCACAGGAGCCGCGCAGCCAGACTCCCGGACTCGCCAGGCAGCCAGCGCCTGCCGCACCCCCCGACCCAGGGCTGTTAGTCGCCCCCGCCGCCGCTCACCGCGCGTCCTCGCTCTGATCCGCACTTAAAGCTGCGCTCCGGGCCGCCTTCCTCGCGTCCTGTAGTCCTTCCGTCCTGCCTGCCTCCTCTTCGCTGTCAGCCCCGGCTCTGGGCTCCCTCTCCCCAGCTGCCCCCTCCCGCCGCCTCTCCGGGGGCTGGGGCGGCCGCCGCCAATGAGACGCGGCTGAGGCGCTGTTCCGGCCCAGCCATTGTATCGGGAGGGGAAGAAGGGGAGGGGGAGCGAGAGACGGGAGGGGGCGCCCTCGGCCCCCGCCGCGCGGCTGTGGGCTGGGCTCGTCTTCCCGACAGAGAAAAGGCGCTGGTGCCAAGGTTGGCGCTGCCAGGAGTGGGGAAAGGGCGGGGGTCGCCAGCCCGCGCCTATCTTCTCTCGCGCCGGCTCTAAAGCACTGGGAGGGACTTGATTCCGCTTTCCAGGTTTCAAGCATCCCGACTCGACTGCCCTTAGAATAAAGGGAATAAAACACAGGCGGCTGCAAGAGGCACAAAATCTAGCCAAGGATGGGACTGGGTCCGACTGATGACTTAATTTGAGATTCCAGCAAACTGGTGTTTCGGCTCTTGAAAGAAAGAAACAGAAAGAAGGAAAGCCGGGAGTGTACAGAAAAAGAGAAAAGAACGAAGAGAGAGGATGACGCAGAGAAGCAGAGACATAAAGAAGAGGGGTGAAAGCGAGAGCCTCCCCAGTGCCAGGCAGGACAGCTCTGTGATTCAGGAGTGTTTTATTGTTTTTTCTTTACAGATGAAGAAAGGAGAGAGAGGGGTTAATTCAAAATCGCTAGTAAGTGGCAGGACGGGGGTTCCCACTTGATCTGATACTGAGTGTAGGACAGCAAAGAAGAGAAGAGGAAGAAGAAAGGAGGACCATTGGCGAAGGATCTATTGAGGTTTTCCTATTGTCTCCAAAGGAGTTTGCAAGTAGAGCCCTGGAGTACATGGGACAGGGCCGAGAGAAAATATTTCCCAAACAGCTTTAAATGTGTGTCCCAGTTCCACACCCACTACTCTATACAATATGAATGAATTCATTTTTAAAACTCAATCCGCTTTGAAGAATATTTTGTGACTACTACACAATTATACAGCTCTATGTTTTGGTGAATGTTTTGGTTGAATCACCCAGTATCAATATTTGAAAGAGACTTGCTTCTGTTACCTTGGTATTGGCATTTCTCCTCCTCCTCTTCCTTTTCTTCTCCTCCTCCTTATTCTGACCACCAGCCTATTTAAAAAAAAAAAAAAGATGGTAAAGGGGGAGAGAGGGGCTGTCTTGATTTCCCAGGCCCTGGCATAGCTGCTACTGACATGAAATGAAAAGCAAAATCAGTAAAAGCTTGAGATGGAGTAATGTATAATATTGTATCTGTGCAGTGTGAGGTTTAATTAAATTTTTTTCAGGTGTCAGAATGGATTGCTTGCTTTTAATTAAATAGAAGATATAAATGAATAGCTAACATTTATTGAGTGCCTATTACATGACCCCCTGACCTAAGCTAAGGAAGCACTTTATCTGGTATCACGTCATTTAATTCTCCTGAGAGAAAGGGGTTAACCCAGAAGCCCCTTGAGGCCAGGGTTTGTGTTTGCCTAGTTCAATTCTTAGCACATTCAGCAGACCATTCTCTGTTAGCTGAGTGAAAAGATCCCCATTTTGCAGAGGAGGAACCTGTGGCTCAGCGAAGTTTACTGCTCCACTCAAGAATATGAAACTAGAAAGAGGTCATGCCTATATTTAAACTTGGGTCTGCAGACTCCTTAACCACCATGCCATACTGTCTAGTCAAGGAGAACAGCAACAAAGGACCACAGGTAAGAGGGCAGTGCAGAGATCAATGCTTGCTTTGCCCTCATAAATGAGGGCATAATTTCTTTGGAGAGGAAGCTGGTGCATGTGAAGCCGTCGCTAGAGAACCACACGAGAGTGCAGGGCAAAGCAGAGCCATGCGATGCAGGGGAGATGAATAGGATAAGGCTGAGCACCTAAGAAGTTGCTCAGTGCATATTTGGGGGAAAAAACTAGACACAGACTTGAATTTGAAAAATGCAACATAAAATATGTCAGTAAGGTTGGTCTGGGTCAGAGCAGTCCAGGAGAATTTTCTGGAAGATGTGAGATATTTTCTGGGTTTTCTTGGTGCAATGGGGCTCTGGCTTGGCAGTAGGAGCTCCAGGGCTGTTTTCTCTGGGTTGAAAGCCCAGCTTTTCTAAATATTCAACCTAAGTTGTTGTCAGGACTGAATTCATCAATATACAGGAAGCACTGTAAAATTTTAATTTATTTATTTTTGGCTGCACTGGGTCTTAGCTGTGGCACTGGGACTTTTTTTGTAGTTGTGGCAGGTGGGAGCTGGTCTTCACTGTGGTTCATGGGCTTCTCACTGTGGTGGCTTCTCTTGTGAAGCACAGGCTCTAGGCTTGCAGTCTTCAGTAGCTATGGCACACAGGCTTAGATACTCTGTGGCATGTAGAATCCTCCTGGACCAGGAATCAAATCAGTGTCACCTGCATTTATAGGCAGATTCTTAACCACTGGACCACGGAAGTCCTAAAAAGTTTTAATAGCGCCAAGTCATGCTAAGGGCTTCCCTGGTGGTTCAATAGTAAAGAATCGCCTGCAGTGCAGGACATTCAGGAGATGCAGGTTCAATCCCTGGGTCAGGAAGATCCTCTGGAGAAGGAAATCACAATTCACTCCAGTATTCTTGCCTCAGGGCTATCCTGGTGGCTCAGAAGGTAAAGAATCCTTTTGCAATGTGGGAGACCTGGGTTTGATCCCTGGGTTGGGAAGATCCCCTGGAGGAGGGCATGGCAACCTACTCTACTATTCTTTATTATTATAATAAAGTACAGCCNAAGCAAAATCAGTAAAAGCTTGAGACGGAGTAATGTATAATATTGTATCTGTGCAGTGTGAGGTTTAATTAAATTTTTTTCAGGTGTCAGAATGGATTGCTTGCTTTTAATTAAATAGAAGATATTAAATGAATAGCTAACATTTATTGAGTGCCTATTACATGACCCCCTGACCTAAGCTAAGGAAGCACTTTATCTGGTATCACGTCATTTAATTCTCCTGAGAGAAAGGGGTTAACCCAGAAGCCCCTTGAGGCCAGGGTTTGTGTTTGCCTAGTTCAATTCTTAGCACATTCAGCAGACCATTCTCTGTTAGCTGAGTGAAAAGATCCCCATTTTGCAGAGGAGGAACCTGTGGCTCAGCGAAGTTTACTGCTCCACTCAAGAATATGAAACTAGAAAGAGGTCATGCCTATATTTAAACTTGGGTCTGCAGACTCCTTAACCACCATGCCATACTGTCTAGTCAAGGAGAACAGCAACAAAGGACCACAGGTAAGAGGGCAGTGCAGAGATCAATGCTTGCTTTGCCCTCATAAATGAGGGCATAATTTCTTTGGAGAGGAAGCTGGTGCATGTGAAGCCGTCGCTAGAGAACCACACGAGAGTGCAGGGCAAAGCAGAGCCATGCGATGCAGGGGAGATGAATAGGATAAGGCTGAGCACCTAAGAAGTTGCTCAGTGCATATTTGGGGGAAAAAACTAGACACAGACTTGAATTTGAAAAATGCAACATAAAATATGTCAGTAAGGTTGGTCTGGGTCAGAGCAGTCCAGGAGAATTTTCTGGAAGATGTGAGATATTTTCTGGGTTTTCTTGGTGCAATGGGGCTCTGGCTTGGCAGTAGGAGCTCCAGGGCTGTTTTCTCTGGGTTGAAAGCCCAGCTTTTCTAAATATTCAACCTAAGTTGTTGTCAGGACTGAATTCATCAATATACAGGAAGCACTGTAAAATTTTAATTTATTTATTTTTGGCTGCACTGGGTCTTAGCTGTGGCACTGGGACTTTTTTTGTAGTTGTGGCAGGTGGGAGCTGGTCTTCACTGTGGTTCATGGGCTTCTCACTGTGGTGGCTTCTCTTGTGAAGCACAGGCTCTAGGCTTGCAGTCTTCAGTAGCTATGGCACACAGGCTTAGATACTCTGTGGCATGTAGAATCCTCCTGGACCAGGAATCAAATCAGTGTCACCTGCATTTATAGGCAGATTCTTAACCACTGGACCACGGAAGTCCTAAAAAGTTTTAATAGCGCCAAGTCATGCTAAGGGCTTCCCTGGTGGTTCAATAGTAAAGAATCGCCTGCAGTGCAGGACATTCAGGAGATGCAGGTTCAATCCCTGGGTCAGGAAGATCCTCTGGAGAAGGAAATCACAATTCACTCCAGTATTCTTGCCTCAGGGCTATCCTGGTGGCTCAGAAGGTAAAGAATCCTTTTGCAATGTGGGAGACCTGGGTTTGATCCCTGGGTTGGGAAGATCCCCTGGAGGAGGGCATGGCAACCTACTCTACTATTCTTTATTATTATAATAAAGTACAGCCAAAAATAAATAAAATTTTAAAGTGCTTTCTGTATATTAACTAATTCAGTCCTGATGACAACTTACATATTATTAAAGAAAGTATTAAAGTGACTTTCTTTCCAACTTAGTCTTCCAATAAATCACTATTTATAAAATACCAGGAGCCTGGTGGGCTACAGTCGATGGGGTCGCAAAGAGCTGGACACTACTGAGCGACTAACACTTTCATTATCACTTTCAAAAATAGCTAAATAGAAGACACAATACAATAGAACAAAGAAATCATTTTAAATTTATTCTTACCCTAGTACAGAATTATCAACTTGGGCTGCAAATGAGAGGGGATGGTTTTGCTTTTGTTTTTAATACTCAACACAATCACAGTAGAATATCTGAAAGTGGAGTTAGGCTTCATAGGTGCAATTAGTTACAGTCACAGTTGAGAACTACTGTGAAGTTGATATGCCTAGAAACTCCCTATAGAGCTTGATCAAACCTAGACTCCTGGACCTCAGCTCCAAAAGGCTCATGGAGGGGCTTACCTAGCGGTCTAGTGGTTAAGAATCTGCCTAGTAATGCGAGGGCACAGGTTAAAGCCCTGATTGGGGAACCAATATCCCACATGCCAAGGGGCAACTAAGTCCGTGTACCACAACTACTGAGCCTGTTCTACAGAATCTGTGAGCCACAACTATTCAAGTCCTTATGCTTAAGCCCACGCTATGCCACAGTGAGAAGCCCACACATCCCAACAACGAGTAGCCTCCACTTGCTGCAACTACAGAAAGCCTGTGCACCAATGAAGACCCAGTGCAGTCAAAAATAAATAAATATATCTTTTTTTTCAAAGAAGATTCCTTGACCAGAAATTTGTATTTTTAACAAGGATTTTTAAAATTCTCATTGAATGAGAAACACTGCTTCGCCCTTCCCCTACACCATTTGTCTCCAACTCAATGTCACAGGTTCACAGATATTTTTCCACCCTAATTTAACAAATTTTTGTTATGAATCCAGCTCTCTGTTTGAATTTATATATAATTAAATGAACATTTATACTAACTCCACATAAATCTCTGGAACTGGGGTATAAAGATGAGCAAAACCCTTTTCTCTAGCAAGGGATTTAACAATTTGCAAGAAAAGATGCAAACGTGAATAGCTGTACGAATAAGGCTTTGGTGTTTTGAATGCTTACCATGAGCAAGGCCCTGTAACAAGTGCTTTTTTCCTAGGCAAGGTGAAAAGTGATATATGTAAAAGAGAAATTCAAAGGATGCATTTGAGTGAGGAAAACTGGAAATGGCTTCCTGAAGAAGGGAGCACTTTCTAGCTGCTTTCCTGAGAGAAACTGTTCCAGTTAATCGAGAGTATGTTCGGTGACTGAACAGAAAAGCAGAGAAGCCCCAGAGACTGTAAGTGTGAAGAAGCAACCTGAGAACTTCTCAAAAGTGACAAACTCATGGTCCAAGTAAGTAACAAAGCAGTGAACTAGACAGGTGTGTAGCAATAGGGAATGGCGAGACTGGCAAACCAGAGAATGCATTCTCCCCTTCTAAAGGACGCAGTCACTGGCATTCCTAGCACACTGCTGCCATGTGGGAATGCTGGTCTCACTGATCAGATGTTTTGATTTTTCAACCAAAGTTGGAAATTTGACTTTTGACATGAAATCTCCCAATGTTTAAAAATTCTTGACATCAACCAAAAATTTCAAAATATTCTGTACATAAAATGAAAGATGTCTTCAGGCTAAATTCATTTATGGAAAGCCCACTTATGATCTATATTATGGGTCTGGCTGGAAGAAACACACCCAGATAAAAAACAAATAACAACTCCTATACTTTTGGGATGACTCAGTTCAGTTCAGTTCAGTCGCTCACTTGTGTCCGACTCTCTGCAACCCCACGAACTGCAGCACGGCAGGCCTCCCTGTCCATCACTAACTCCTAGAGTTTCACAAACTCATGTCCATTGAGTCGGTGATGCCATACAACCATCTCATCCTCTGTCGTCCCCTTCTCCTGACTAGTGAATATTTAATGCTGGTTAGGGCACTATGTAGAAACACGGCAACAATCAAGATAAAACAAATGGGTCTTGACTTTCAGAATCTCAAAATTTAGTTGATGAGACAAGACAAATGTCTATGAACAAAATGACAGCGATAAGCAACAAGAGCAAGCAATTCTGCCCTGATAGCTTTTCCAGTGAAAATGAGGGCCTCACCTATTGCTCTGTGCATAATAGAATGTTGAAGGTTGAGTGTTTTGATGCAAGACGGTGCTAGAAATTCCCTGGACTCCCACTTTCAAGTCTTTTATCTCCATTCTGTGCAGTATAAAGGAATGTGTTTTGGTATGTGTATCATGAGGTTCCGCCTCTGAATTAATGAGAGCGTGCTTCATAAACATTTTATTTCCAAAATAAATAGGTTTATGTATGCATGTATTTGTGTGTGCTAGAGGTAGATATACACTTACTGGATGAGTTTTTGACAATGAAAAAAAATACACTATCACTGTAGTATTCAATCCTTTTAGCTTCAGCAATGTTGTGCTTTCCAAAGATCTCCTGCTGAAAATCCAGATGTGGGAAAAGAACATATATACTGCTTGCATATTTTGTGGCTAAAAGCGTGTGAATGGGCAAATGTTTCTTAATTTATAATAAGAAAAACATGCTCATGTTTGTTAAGAACATTATGGATGTGGTCCCTTTTAGTTATTAACAGTAACCCTACGTAAGTCAATATCTTGTTCTCTCCATACTACACACAAGGAAACTGAGGGCCAGAGAGGTGAAAGGATTTGCTAAAGATTACACAGCCGGTAATGTGTATGTGCTAAGTTGCTTCACTTGTGTCCAATTTTGCGACGCTATGGACTGTGTCCAGCAGGCTCCTCTATCCATTAGATTCTGCAGTCAAGAATACTGGTGCGGGTTGCCATGCCCTCCTCCAGGAGATCTTCATGACCCAGGGATTGAACTCATGTATCTTGTGTCTCCTGCATTGGCAGGTAGGTTCTTTACCACTAGCACCACCTAGGAAGCCCACACAGCTGGTAAGTCAGGTGTTAAGGTCTGATCCCAGGTCTTTCTGACAGTGGGAATGGAGGTCTTCCCCACCACAACGTGAGATTTAAACTTTTTTTTGATGATTTTGTTATTAATGTAATGACTTGGATAGATAGGACTATTTTCTAGATTCACCATAGGGATTAAAAAAATTACATCTCAGAAATATTATCCACATCAAAAGCCACACTTATATAGCTAGTCTGTTGTTCAAGATCAATTACTAAGAATCCCATTAATGAGACTAACAGCCATCTCTTGATACACTCTAAGTTACTTCGTCTCTTCTGAAAAGGTACCATGTATCATGCATTTTTGTGTAAGCCTGGATACACTGTCCCTGAAGGCACTTAACACACATGTAAATAACAAAAGGATGACCTGTTACTTCATGCCTCTGTGGGGAGAGTTTCTTGTAATTGATACCTCATCTTTCCATTTAACCTCAGGGCCTTTGCACATGCACTGAGATGAAATAAAAGCTTCTCCTTTCACTAACCTAAGGCTGCTATGTTTTTATAGTCAAACGTGGCACAAACATATGAAGTTACTATGTACAATCTTTGTATACATCACAATGTAAATCAACATAAGTACTTTAAGTGTGCTAATGATGATGTCCTGAAACTAAAAAATTAGAAAACTTAAATGGTTATATCTAAACACAAACTAATATTAGGGTAAATCATAGGAAATTGCCTTGTTGTGGTTAAAGGTCAGGTATCAGCAAATTTATAGAGTTCATCCTAGTAGGAAGCTGTTGCTGATAATTAGTTTTGAATGTGAACTTGTGTTGTTAGGCTATCTGCCCTCGCTTCCAGATTACAGAAGTGATATGCTTGAATGGGAACCTCACAATGATGCACACATAATTATCTTTTTTTAAAAAGATTTTTTGATGTGAACCATTTTTACAGTTTTTATTGAATTCGTTACAATGTTACTTCTGTTTTGTTTTTTGGTTCTTTAGTTGCAAAGCATGTGGGATCTCAGCTTTCAAGCCAGGGATCAACCCCACACCTCCTGCACTGGAAGGCGAAGTCTTAACTACTGGACTACCAGTGAAGTCCTCATAACTATAATATCCTTTGAGGGTATATCACTAAGCCCTTTTTATATGTGAAAATGCTTTTTAATCATTTTCTTTTGGCATTTCACTGGCTGAGACACCGTGGAGAAAGGCCAGCCCTGCAGTCCAGCTCCTTAGTGAATAGTGTGAGCACTGGGGTCCAAGGAAATCTTAGATTGTTCAGAGACTATCATCTTTCCTGCCAAAGGCCAAGGACAGTCCTTGGGAAATAAAACAAATGTCCTTTAGCACTTCTGAGACAATGTTATTTAATTACAAAGATTCCATTCTTGTTGGAGTAGATCATTTAGTAATGACTTTGGAAATAACTCACTTTCAATGAAAAGGTTGCAAACTGGCATGTATTTTGGCCTGTCTGGTGTTTTCTGAGTTGCTCATGGTTAAAACTTGAATATGTTAACAGAAACCTCTGGACTGATATGTGTGGATGTACTTGAGTGTCTTTGGTGGAAAGATTTAAAGTCCAAGCTATATAACTTGATGTTGTTCTGTTATTTCTGAAAGGAGATTTTAAAAATGTTAATCTAGATATGCTAATTTTCTATAAACAGGCCACTCTTTAATCATTAGACTTGCTTTTCATGTTTCTAGGATTATTTCATCAAAAATTCATGATTTCCTTTAAAAATAAATAGAACAGGGCAACACAATTTCCATTAGCTCAACATGTTTTTCCTTCACACTCCAGAAATGTCTGTGCTGTGCTGTGCTTCGTCACTCAAACATGTCCAACTATTTGTGACCCCAAGGACTGCATGTAGCCCACAGGTTCCTCTGTCCATGGGGATTCTCCAAGCAAGCACACGGGAGTGGGTTGCCATGCCCTCCTCCAGGGGATCATCCCAATCCAGGGAATGAACCCAGGTCTCCCACATAGCAGGTGGATTCCTTACACTCTGAGCCACCAGGGAAGTCAAAAATGACTAGAAGGGCTCTTTCAATTTGGTGGTGATATTGTTTCAGCTTTCCATATGTCTGGTTCAGTTGGAAGATCCTGTTGCCATACTGCAATCCCTTTTTAGGGTCAAGAAATGATTAGATTCGGAAAAATTTGAACTTTTGATCCATAGGTTACAAATTCAAAGCTTTGAAGGGCCAGGCAAGAACACAAGTACATTGGGTCAAGTGTGTGACAATAGGGAAGAGTGGAGACTGTGGGAAATTGGAAAGCACATGCTCTGTCTACAAAGATCTCCACTACTCAGTAACAATCCATGGTTGAGAAACAGTGTTGTCAGATTTGCTTTTGAGAGAACCCAGAATTCTGAATGCTTACTAAAATCTCTCAATTACCAAATGTTGATGACTAGTTTGAAACCATTTTAAGCACTTGGCCAAACAAAAACATATTTGCAGGCTTGAAACAACTCAAGGGCCTCCAGTTTGTGACTATTGATCCATTCCAATCCCCTCATTTTGCAGATCAGGAAATAGAGGCTCAGAGAGTGAGGGTGACTTGCCCAAGGGCATGTGGCTATTTACTGTGGAACAGGAAGGGAAACCTTGGCCAGTTGGCTTCTAACCTGGGGCTGTTCCGTTACAAACATCTGCTTCTATTTTCTTGCTAAGATTTAAATGATGTTCCTAATTATGTGATTTCAAATGTTATACATTGTTTAAAAAAACATGATGATATTCACTGGCTTTGGAGCATATAATTTGCAATAAATGGCTTTTATTCAATTTAGGTTATTCACATAACCTAAACTGGTTGTAACATTTTTAAGACCAGTATAAATCTACTTCACTCACGTATCCAGAAAACTTTCTGCCTCTCTCCTCCCCTACATGTTTCCTACTTTCATCTCTTTACTGAATCTGCCCAAATATAGAGGGAAACTTAAATATTTTAGAGGTTCCACGTTGACTTCTCTACCATGAATAAGAACTAGGTGGGCAGAAAAAGAAAAATACACTTGTGAATCAATGACTGTAAAAATGAAGCCATGCATGCAAGGCATTTCAGGGCAGTTTGCTTGTTTTGCCAAAGCTAACATAATACACAGTAAACTTGTAAGGAACCCAGTATACTTTGAAGGAGTGGGATAATGTCTTTTAGAGTTTCAGTAACTGAAAATCTCCATTATATATCTGAGATTTTTTTTTCCTCTTTCAGAAAAAAATTAAAATACTGAATAATTCAGTTTAAAATATAGAATATAACAAACATCCTTGCAGCTACCCATCAGGATTGGACGCTTTAGTTTTTTTTGTTGTTGTTGTTGTTTTTTTTGCCTATTGTCCTGTTTTCAATTAGAAGAAATGAGTTTCCAAAAAACTTGACATTCCCCTTGCCTTCTCTTCCCAGTCTTATTCTTATCTCTAATTCCCAAGAAGCAATTGCCATCCTGAATTTTGTATGAATCCTTCCAAATTTCAGTATAGATATATGTTTCTATTTATATTATATAGTAATATTTTATCTGTGTTATTTGTGTTTTTGAATATACATGATATCACAGCATGTGAAAGGTACCATAGCCCGTGTGTTTCACTTAATAACAAGCTGTTTGGTTTTTTTTAAGTGATCCAAGTTGATGGATATGGATTCAGTTCTGGTGGCTCAGATGGTAAAGAATCCATCTGCAATGCAGGATACCCAGGTTGATCCTGGGGTAGGGAAGATCCCCTGGAGAATGAAATGGCAACCCACTCCAGCATTCTTGCCTGGAGAATCCCATGGACAGAGGAGCCTGATGGGCCACAGTTCATGGGGTCGCAAAGAGACACAACTGAGCAACTAACACTTTCAATATTTTCATTTTTTAAAACACTGTATGATAATCTACCTTTTGCTTGTTCATTTCACTTGATGACTCTGTGGGCCATTTCTAATATTTGAATCATTTTATTTTAAAATATTTAAAGTAGAAACCAATTTTCTTGGAGTAAGGGCAACCACTATTGAACCGTGCACACATGTTCAGTCAGGTCCAACCCTTTACAACCCAAAGACTGTGGCCAACCAGGCTCCTCTGTCCATGGAATTTTCCAGGCAAGAATACTTGAGTGAATTGCCATTTCCTACTTCAGGGGATCTTCCCAACCCAGGGATTGAACCCAAGTCTCCTGGGCCTCCTGCATTGGCAGGCAGATTCTTTACCGTTGAGCCACCTGGGAAGCCAGTATTGAACCAGTAGTTGACTATACTATCCAAAAGGCAAGGAAGAGTAGAAAATATTCTATATGTCTGTCTAGATCCAGAATTCTTGACCTCTCTAGCATATCAGGAGCCCTGTTGTATTGAAAAATGTGTTACAAATGGTAGTTTTAGGAAGAAAGCGTCCAAAACTCTTGTGAGATTCTCAACGGTAATCTATGCTCCCCAAAGGATGAAAGACCATTACTTTTAAATGTCTCCAACTAACCAAGTGAAGTAATCATTAGCCTTCTACAGTTCTTCTGCTTCTCGTTACCACTTTTTGAAGGAATTTTCATCTCTCATTGTAGCTCATAATTAAATTAAGCTTCTCCGACCATTAAGTTCGGAGAAAGCACTGAACATCAGTAGCTGAGACAAGAGTAAGTTTTAGGAAAGCCCCAGTTCTCACTGACATGGAAGTGTAGTGAATAAGACAGCACCAAAGCCCAGGACAGAGCTTCTCAGATGTGGCACTACTGGCACTCTGGTTGGATGATTCTGTGCTGTGGGAGTTTTCATGCCTGTAGACCCTAACAGTGGTTGTGATAAGTAGAATGTCTCCAGACATTGCTAATGTCCCTTGGTCAGGCAAATAGCACTGATTTAATGTGATAAGCAGGCTTCCTCAGGGGCTCAGTGGTAAAGAATCTGCCTGCAACGCAGGAGACTCGGGTTCAATCTCTGGGTCAGGAAGATCCCCTGGAGAAGAAAATGGCAACCCACTCTAGTATTGTTGCCTGGGAAATCTCGTGGATAGAGGAGCCTGGTGGGCTATAATCCATGGGGTCACAAAAGAGTTGGACACAACCTAGCAACTAAACAACGATAATGTGATGAGCAGTGCTGAAGGGAAGTATGGATTTAATTAAGCTTGTAAGATACTTCCTTTAATGAGCAATCTGTGCAAAATGGAGGCAAAAGTTCAAGAAGGGCAAGAAACATTGAAAACTTCTCAGAGAAGGGTGTTTTTGTCTTGGCAATGTTAAAAATTATTTTATGACCCTGGGATAGTCATTTAACGTTCCTGACCTTTGCATCCTTTCTTTGTAAAATAGGATAGTTGGGTACCACTCAATCTAAAATTCAACAGCATCCTTGACGGTTGCATCCTTGGGTAACTACCCAGATTGGGGTAGGGAACTTTGGAAGCTGCTGCTGTTTTGGGGAGAAATAAACACAGAGAAAGTACTCTGATAAATATTACATGTTGTCTAATGCAAACTTTCTATTAGAAAACATAGCCTCTGGATGTATTTGCCACATTATTTCTTTTTAAATGATCTTATCAATTGCCTTCCTCATTATAAAGCCATCTTGTAGACCCTATTAACAGAAATTGCAGGCTGTTTATCTCTCTTATAAATTTCATCTTCAGGATAGGGGGACTACATTTATAGCCAATGACATTTTAAGAGCTCTTTGTCTTAGCCACAGAACAGGCCACTCAAACAATGGGATCTTGATAAACTGTCCTGAACATAGTAATAGTTCAAATAACAATTTATGCTTGATTTTTACTATTCCAGGGGAGATGTGGGCACCAGTCTATTTGTCCCTTTATGGACACCAAAAATAGGTATCATTAAAGCAACTTCTTAGCCATTAAATAGCTCTGGCTTTCAGTTTCTTAATCTCATGGTTAGGGATTCAAAATGGACATAAAGGAAATTTGGTATTGAATATTCTAAAACCCTTCCCAATAGTAACTCTGTGCATGCTTCTGTCCCTGCCTGGAATTTATTTCCCCCAGGGTTTTGCTTGGCTGGCTCCTTCTCATTACTCAGATATCAGTACAAAGGTCACATTTTCAGAGAGTATTTCCCTGTCCTCTCTAGATAAAGTAGATTCTGTACTTTGCATTAGTTGATCACCTGTTTATTAACTGTCTTCTCTTACTACAAGGGAAATTCCATAAGCATAGGACTTATTTTGACTTATTTGTTGCTGAATCATCAGTAGCTAGAAGAGAACCAGCACGTAGTAGGCATTCATTAAGCACTTCTTCCTTTTTTAAAATCATGCTTTTGGTGTAAAGTTTAAAATCTCTTTGTCCAACTCCAGGTCATGAAGATTACACTCCATGTTTTCTTTTAAATGTTTTATCCTTTTCCACTTAACATTTAGATCTATGGAACATTTTCAGTTATAAAGTATAAGGTTTGGGTAAGATTCTTCTTCTTTTTTTTTTTTTTTTTAACATATGAATGTCTAATCGTTCCCAAGCCACTTCTTGAGAAAGATGACATTTCTCAGTTGAATCGTCTAAGTCCTTGGTAAAAACTCCATGGGTCATTTTTGAATATTTTTGGACTCTCCATTTGGTCCTATTGCTCTATGTATATATCACTAAGTCAATACCACATTCTCTTGATTACTATGTGCATGCATGCTAAGTCACTTCAGTTGTGTCCGGACTCCACGCGACTCTATGGACTGTAGCCCGCCAGGCTTCTCTGTCCATGGGATTCTCTAGGCAAGAATACTAGAGTGGGTTGCCATGCCTTCCTCCAGGGAATCTTCCCAACCCAGGGATCAAACCCACGTCTCTTATGTCTCCTGCATTGGCAGGTGGGTTCTTTACCACTAGTGCCACCTGGAAAACCCACTATAGCTTTATAGTAAATCTTATTTAAAAAAAAAAATTTATTTATTTTTGTTTTTGACTGCGCTGGGACTGAGTTGCAATATGCAGGCTCTTTACTGTGGCACTCGGGCTTCTCTCTAGTTGTGCATGTGGGCTCCAGAGTACATGACCTCTGTAGTTGTGACCACAGGCGTGGATGCCCTGCAACATGTGGGATCTTAGTTCCCCTGCCAGGGATTAAACCAGCATCCCCTGCATTGGAAGGTGTTTTCTCAACTATTGGACCACCAAGGAAGTCTTCCATATAGTAAATCTTAATATCAGGTAGTTCCTCCAAATTTGTCTTACTTTTTAAAGACTGAACACTTCTTGAATGAATGAATAAGTGAATGATGAGTGAATTAAATGTTTTCCCCTCTTTCTTTTCATTGTTAACTTCTATTAATTATTGGGGTCTTAGCTCAGATACCATAGCCTTGGGGAAATCTCTCTAGGTGATCTAGGCTGTATCATGTTCCCATCATTGCTGTGGATAATACCATGAATCTCTCTCCTCTTGGTAGCCTCTTGATTCTTATTCAGAGGTGACTGTGCCCCACAGAGGCCATTTGGCAATGTCTGGAGACATCTATGGTGGTCACAGATGAAGAGGAGAGGCATGAAGGTCCCTTAGCGTGTAGAAGCCATGGATGCTAGTATTCACCCTGCAGTGCACAGGTCACCCGCTCAACAAGGAATTATTCAGCCCAAAATTCCAACAGTACTGAGACTGAAAACCCATGCACTAAGCAGATTGGTAGTTTTACATTTGTTTGTGTATTTGTTTGCTTAATGTCTCTCTCCCCAACTAGGCTGTAAAACAATGACTAGAACTTGGGGTTTAAAACCAATGAAATCTTATCTGTCCATTTTACAATTAGGACCACCAGGCAGCTCACTTAACTGTTGGCTTTGCCAGGCGCTAGATGGAGTTGATGATGATTTATGTTTAAAACAAGCCAACCATTAGTTTGGTAGGAACAAAGCAGAGTAGATATTTAATTGTTCAACCATGCATAACAGAACCTGAGAAGCAAATCCCCAAATACAAAGTGCCAAACACTGGAGAGCATTTGTGTATTAATATGTAAAATGATCAGCAACAGAAACACATGAAAGAATTTTGCTGTGGCCTTATTATAAGTAAGATATGCCAGGTCTATGGCTTTGGGCATTGATGGGGGAATAAGTCACCTGACTCCAAAAGGACCTGAGGTATAATATCTATTAAAACAAAATCTTCTCCATTTGAGGGAGGGACACCTAGGCATCACCCCCATTTGAGAAAAGAATAGAGTTCAACAAAGTAGGAGAATGAGTGCTCCCATTCACTTCTGATGAAGAAAAGACAGAGAGAAGGGTTATGTAGTTGTTAAAAGACAGACTTGCTAAAAACTGGAGATTTTTGCAGATGATACCACTCTAATGGCAGAAGGTGAACAGGAACTAAAGAGCCTCTTGATGAGTATGAAAGAGAGAGTGAAAAAACTGACTTAAAACTCAGCATTCAAAAAACTAAGATCATGGCATCCAATCTCATTACTTCATGGCAAATAGATGGGGAACAACTGGAAACAGTGGCAGATTTTATTTTCTTGGGCTCCAAAATCACTGCAGATGGTGATGGCAGACACAAAATTAAAAGACACTGCTCCTTGGAAGAAACCATGAACCATGAAAGTGAAAGTTGCTCAGTTATGTCCGACTCTTAGCGACCCCATGGACTGTAGTCCATGGAATTCTCCAGACCAGAATACTGGAGTGGGTAGCCTTTCCCTTCTCCAGAGGATCTTCCCAACACAAGGATTGAACCCAGGTCTCCTACATTGCAGGTGGATCCTTTACTAGCTGAGCCCAAGCTATGACAATCCTAGACAGCATATTGAAAAGCAGAGACATTACTTGGCCAACAAAGTCCATATAGTAAAACCTATGGTTTTTCCAGTAGTCATGTACGGATGTGGAGCTGGACCATAAAGAAGGCTGAGCACCAAAGAACTGATGCTTTGAATTACGGTGCTGCAGAAGACTCTTGAGTCTCTTGGACAGGAATGAGATGAAACTAGTCCATCCTAAAGGAAATGAGTCCTGAATACTCACTGGACGGACTGATGCTGAAGCTGAAGCCCCAATACTTTGGCCATCGGATGGGACATCAGCATCAGTACGCTTTACCGTACTTCCTTCTACCTCCTCTTTAACTAATTTTTGATGAATGATTCCAATGATGATAACTTATTCATCAGATCATTAAAGAGATCAAAATAAGGAAATTTCATGTGTCCTCACATTATTTTCTAAAAATTTTAATAAGAATCTGAGCTATCCAAGCATTCATTGTTGGATTCTACAATTTTCACTAAGAGATTCTAAGTTGACAGAGGCCTGATATGGCACAGACTGCTTGACAGACAATGTACTTTACTCAGATATAGACGTCACCAAGAGACAGGAAATACATGCTTTGCATTGGATTTAAAACAAAAAAAGATTCTGCATAATCCTCACTGCCTGTAAAGTTATCCACAAAGGCCTCTTTACTGGCTTACTTTAGGGATTCAAAAGATTTACAATTTCTGTCCTTCTCCACAACTGCAATACTTTTAAGTGAGAGATCGTTAGGAAACAGATGGTAAAACAATCTTTGTTTATTTTCTTCTTATTTTTGATTTTAATCTTTTCAAGTTTCTGAGAACTCAAAACAGATGTTTGTGACCTGCTTTCTTTTTTTAAAGGCAGTCAAGAGAAGCTGACCCAGAAGTGTTAGGGAGAAATCTGTTAAATCAGTTGTTAGATTTGATCCACCAAGTTCCCAGCTAATCTTTTAATCATTCAGGACAAATCATGGCACACATTTTAAAACAATCTTCTTTACTATGTGAATCTCTTTTACTAAAGAACACTATGTAAGAGTGATCTGTGCTGGTCATGAAGTAGATCTCAACTATTCACTTTGGTGCCAGTTTATAGAGAGGGTTCTACTGATAATCTCCAGAATTCAGATGATATCTTTCATCCTTTACAGTTACAGTTAATGGACAGAAATAATAGTTTTCTCTTTTGACACCCACTCTAAAAACCCCTGAACCTCAAATCTCTGGCTTTAATTTCCATAGAATACCTATGTATGGTAAATAATTTTCACTCAGGGACAATTTTGTCCTCAGAGAACACTTGACAATGCCTAGAGATAGTTTTGATAGTCATAACTGGCTTAGATGGTGTTGGAGGTGGAGGCCAAGGATGCCGCTAAATATCCTATAATGCACAGGAAAATTCTGACAACAGATAATTATCCGACCCAAAATGCCAATACTGCCAAGGTTGAGACAGCCTGATCTATTTTAGTAGAGTATTTTTAAAACTGAATTAGCCTCCACTTTCTTATCTTTCATGCAGGTTAAAATATTAATGGGGAAATCAATGATTTACTCAATTAAGACCTCCTACATAAAGACTCCATTACTGACCTTTCAAAGTAACTTCTCTATTTTGGTACCTGGGAAAACCATGTCATTATAGCTAGTGAAAGTTCCACCGGAAGAGTCATCCAAGAAAATCTGGAGTTGGCACCTTCTCTGGGACTTCAGAGGAAAAGCTATTGATTTTTTTTGAGTCCTTTTATTTTTTTTTAATTTTTTATTGGGCTATAGACTTGAGTTGGACACGACTGAAGCGACTTAGCAGCAGCAGCAGCACACTATTGTGGTGAGTTTTAATTCTAAAAAATGCTGAAACAAGGCCTAGCTCAAATGGCATCACTGAGGGTCCATATTTTTAGAACTGCACTGCTGATAAAGATGTGGGTCAAAGGGAATCAAGCACAANCCAGGGATTAAACCAGCATCCCCTGCATTGGAAGGTGTTTTCTCAACTATTGGACCACCAAGGAAGTCTTCCATATAGTAAATCTTAATATCAGGTAGTTCCTCCAAATTTGTCTTACTTTTTAAAGACTGAACACTTCTTGAATGAATGAATAAGTGAATGATGAGTGAATTAAATGTTTTCCCCTCTTTCTTTTCATTGTTAACTTCTATTAATTATTGGGGTCTTAGCTCAGATACCATAGCCTTGGGGAAATCTCTCTAGGTGATCTAGGCTGTATCATGTTCCCATCATTGCTGTGGATAATACCATGAATCTCTCTCCTCTTGGTAGCCTCTTGATTCTTATTCAGAGGTGACTGTGCCCCACAGAGGCCATTTGGCAATGTCTGGAGACATCTATGGTGGTCACAGATGAAGAGGAGAGGCATGAAGGTCCCTTAGCGTGTAGAAGCCATGGATGCTAGTATTCACCCTGCAGTGCACAGGTCACCCGCTCAACAAGGAATTATTCAGCCCAAAATTCCAACAGTACTGAGACTGAAAACCCATGCACTAAGCAGATTGGTAGTTTTACATTTGTTTGTGTATTTGTTTGCTTAATGTCTCTCTCCCCAACTAGGCTGTAAAACAATGACTAGAACTTGGGGTTTAAAACCAATGAAATCTTATCTGTCCATTTTACAATTAGGACCACCAGGCAGCTCACTTAACTGTTGGCTTTGCCAGGCGCTAGATGGAGTTGATGATGATTTATGTTTAAAACAAGCCAACCATTAGTTTGGTAGGAACAAAGCAGAGTAGATATTTAATTGTTCAACCATGCATAACAGAACCTGAGAAGCAAATCCCCAAATACAAAGTGCCAAACACTGGAGAGCATTTGTGTATTAATATGTAAAATGATCAGCAACAGAAACACATGAAAGAATTTTGCTGTGGCCTTATTATAAGTAAGATATGCCAGGTCTATGGCTTTGGGCATTGATGGGGGAATAAGTCACCTGACTCCAAAAGGACCTGAGGTATAATATCTATTAAAACAAAATCTTCTCCATTTGAGGGAGGGACACCTAGGCATCACCCCCATTTGAGAAAAGAATAGAGTTCAACAAAGTAGGAGAATGAATGCTCCCATTCACTTCTGATGAAGAAAAGACAGAGAGAAGGGTTATGTAGTTGTTAAAAGACAGACTTGCTAAAAACTGGAGATTTTTGCAGATGATACCACTCTAATGGCAGAAGGTGAACAGGAACTAAAGAGCCTCTTGATGAGTATGAAAGAGAGAGTGAAAAAACTGACTTAAAACTCAGCATTCAAAAAACTAAGATCATGGCATCCAATCTCATTACTTCATGGCAAATAGATGGGGAACAACTGGAAACAGTGGCAGATTTTATTTTCTTGGGCTCCAAAATCACTGCAGATGGTGATGGCAGACACAAAATTAAAAGACACTGCTCCTTGGAAGAAACCATGAACCATGAAAGTGAAAGTTGCTCAGTTATGTCCGACTCTTAGCGACCCCATGGACTGTAGTCCATGGAATTCTCCAGACCAGAATACTGGAGTGGGTAGCCTTTCCCTTCTCCAGAGGATCTTCCCAACACAAGGATTGAACCCAGGTCTCCTACATTGCAGGTGGATCCTTTACTAGCTGAGCCCAAGCTATGACAATCCTAGACAGCATATTGAAAAGCAGAGACATTACTTGGCCAACAAAGTCCATATAGTAAAACCTATGGTTTTTCCAGTAGTCATGTACGGATGTGGAGCTGGACCATAAAGAAGGCTGAGCACCAAAGAACTGATGCTTTGAATTACGGTGCTGCAGAAGACTCTTGAGTCTCTTGGACAGGAATGAGATGAAACTAGTCCATCCTAAAGGAAATGAGTCCTGAATACTCACTGGACGGACTGATGCTGAAGCTGAAGCCCCAATACTTTGGCCATCGGATGGGACATCAGCATCAGTACGCTTTACCGTACTTCCTTCTACCTCCTCTTTAACTAATTTTTGATGAATGATTCCAATGATGATAACTTATTCATCAGATCATTAAAGAGATCAAAATAAGGAAATTTCATGTGTCCTCACATTATTTTCTAAAAATTTTAATAAGAATCTGAGCTATCCAAGCATTCATTGTTGGATTCTACAATTTTCACTAAGAGATTCTAAGTTGACAGAGGCCTGATATGGCACAGACTGCTTGACAGACAATGTACTTTACTCAGATATAGACGTCACCAAGAGACAGGAAATACATGCTTTGCATTGGATTTAAAACAAAAAAAGATTCTGCATAATCCTCACTGCCTGTAAAGTTATCCACAAAGGCCTCTTTACTGGCTTACTTTAGGGATTCAAAAGATTTACAATTTCTGTCCTTCTCCACAACTGCAATACTTTTAAGTGAGAGATCGTTAGGAAACAGATGGTAAAACAATCTTTGTTTATTTTCTTCTTATTTTTGATTTTAATCTTTTCAAGTTTCTGAGAACTCAAAACAGATGTTTGTGACCTGCTTTCTTTTTTTAAAGGCAGTCAAGAGAAGCTGACCCAGAAGTGTTAGGGAGAAATCTGTTAAATCAGTTGTTAGATTTGATCCACCAAGTTCCCAGCTAATCTTTTAATCATTCAGGACAAATCATGGCACACATTTTAAAACAATCTTCTTTACTATGTGAATCTCTTTTACTAAAGAACACTATGTAAGAGTGATCTGTGCTGGTCATGAAGTAGATCTCAACTATTCACTTTGGTGCCAGTTTATAGAGAGGGTTCTACTGATAATCTCCAGAATTCAGATGATATCTTTCATCCTTTACAGTTACAGTTAATGGACAGAAATAATAGTTTTCTCTTTTGACACCCACTCTAAAAACCCCTGAACCTCAAATCTCTGGCTTTAATTTCCATAGAATACCTATGTATGGTAAATAATTTTCACTCAGGGACAATTTTGTCCTCAGAGAACACTTGACAATGCCTAGAGATAGTTTTGATAGTCATAACTGGCTTAGATGGTGTTGGAGGTGGAGGCCAAGGATGCCGCTAAATATCCTATAATGCACAGGAAAATTCTGACAACAGATAATTATCCGACCCAAAATGCCAATACTGCCAAGGTTGAGACAGCCTGATCTATTTTAGTAGAGTATTTTTAAAACTGAATTAGCCTCCACTTTCTTATCTTTCATGCAGGTTAAAATATTAATGGGGAAATCAATGATTTACTCAATTAAGACCTCCTACATAAAGACTCCATTACTGACCTTTCAAAGTAACTTCTCTATTTTGGTACCTGGGAAAACCATGTCATTATAGCTAGTGAAAGTTCCACCGGAAGAGTCATCCAAGAAAATCTGGAGTTGGCACCTTCTCTGGGACTTCAGAGGAAAAGCTATTGATTTTTTTTGAGTCCTTTTATTTTTTTTTAATTTTTTATTGGGCTATAGACTTGAGTTGGACACGACTGAAGCGACTTAGCAGCAGCAGCAGCACACTATTGTGGTGAGTTTTAATTCTAAAAAATGCTGAAACAAGGCCTAGCTCAAATGGCATCACTGAGGGTCCATATTTTTAGAACTGCACTGCTGATAAAGATGTGGGTCAAAGGGAATCAAGCACAAGTCAACCTAAACTTTCTGGCGTTACCGAATAATGAGGTTCTGTCTATAGGAAGTGCTCAATAAATGCTCACTGGCCAACTCTTCTTAGACTGGATTCTCCCAGGAGCAGACCCTGAGCCAAGAATTGGGTTCTCCAACTGATGAGGGAATAGGGTAAGGGGGGAAGGAAGAAAGGTAGGGCGGGTAAGGATGAGATCTCAGGTCCAGTCCCAGCTCAGTGTGATCTGCAGGGAGCCCGAAACTACCCCTCACACCTTACCTCACTTGGGTTTTATATTTCAACATCAGTCAGACCTTGGCTTCTCTGGAAGCAAGGAGGAAACTCTCAGGCACTTTAGCTTTCCATCCAGGACAGGGGCTGAAGTTCTCAAAGGCAATCCTCCGAAGATGGTCCCTTGCAGGAAGAGTTTAGAGTCGAGCAGTGGAGCTGGTGATAACAGGAGTCTTTGGGGATCAGTGACTTCTGCTGCTTCATGGTCTTTGATGTGTGATAGCGCATGCAGGTTACAGAATTTGAAACCTTCTTCCATTTAATCAGACATTCATCCAATGAATATTTTTTTTAATTTCGACTGTGTGTTATGTACTGTCCTATGAGCTGGAGATAAATATGAAGTGGGTACAGCAAACAGGCAACTGTTTACATGGTGCAGAGTAGGGGCTGAAATCATCAGCTTGGTGGACATGATCCTGGAGGAAGTAAGAGTGAGTTTGAAAGATATGGAGGAGTTAGGCTGGTGAGAATGTCTTGCATTCGAGACGGAGGAGCAGAGTCATGGAGATGCCTCTAGGCACACCGATTCTGGTGGATGACATTCTGAATGACACTTAGGGAGCTAAAAATAGTTCCCCAGATAGAATAGCAAGCAAAATAGAAACATGTTTAAACTGTGTTTAATTGTGATTCTTTAAGCAAATACTCATAGTCTTGTTTCTTCCTGAGGCCAGAAACATCACTGCAATATTTTCTAGGGATGTCATCTTTTGAGGAGGACTTAGTACTTTTCTCAGCATGTGTACCCATGAGGACCAGGAGGCTCTGAGAATCGTTGGGTTGGAGGGCTGGAACCAGCTGGGCACCATGGGTTTTCATTATCAGTGAGGAATAGTACCACAGATGAGAAGGCTTAGAGAGGCAGAAATAAAATTTGCATTTTTTAAAGATAAAGAGCAATTTTTAAACTTTATTAATACTTTGGCCACCTGATGTGAAGAGCTGACTCATTGGAAAAGACCTTGATGCTGGGGAAGATTGAAAGCAGGAGGAGAAGGGGACGACAGAGAATGAGATGGTTGGATGGCATCACCGACTCAATGGACATGAGTTTGGGTAAACTCCAGGAGTTGGTGATGGACAGGGAGGCTGGCGTGCTGCAGGCCGTGGGGTCACAAAGAGTTGGACACAACTGAGCAACTGAACTGAATTGAACTGAACTGAACTGAACTGAACTGAAACGAATCTGTACAGAAGTGAGCATTCCTTGGTCGAAAACTCATGAAACAGAGGAGGTAATGGATTGCACCAAAATGCCACTCTCAGCTTAGCAGATGAATGGTGCTTATGGGCATCTAGCACCTCTGCTGGGCTGGTGTCAGCCCTTAACCCCTAGGTCCCAAGGGAGGGGCTGCAGTGGTTGTAAGTAGCAGAGGACACTGAGGGGATGGGGACAATGGCTTTTTACCAACTAGTATAAAACAGAAGCCATGAAATTAAAAGATGCTTCTTGGAAGGAAAATATGATAAACCTAAACAGTCTATTTAAAAGCAGACATCACTTTGTCAACAAAGGTCCATAAGCTCTTCACATTAGGTGGCCAAAGTATTGGAACTTCTGCTTCAGTATCAATGCTTCAAATAAATATTCAGGGTTGATTTCCTTTAAGATTGACTGGTTTTATTTCTTTGCAGTCTAAAGGACTCTCAAGAGTCTTCTCCAGCACCACAATTCAAACATATCAGTTAACTCCTTGGCTCTCAGCCTTCTTTATGGTCCAACTCTCACATCCAGTACATGACTACTGGAAAAACCATGAAAGTCACTCAGACGTGTTCAACTCTTTGCAACCCCATGGACTATACAGTCCTTGGAGTTCTCCAGGCAAGAATACTAAAGTGGGTAGCCTTTCCCTTCTCCAGGGGATCTTCCCAACCCAGGGACTGAACCCAGGTCTCCTGCAATGCAGGCGGATTCTTTACCAGCTGAGCCACAAGGGAAGCCCAAGACTCTGGAGTGGGTAGCCTATCCTTTCTCCAGAAGATCTTCCCAACCCAGGAATTGAACCGGGATCTCCTGCATTGCAGGTGGATTCTTCACCAACTGAGCTATTAGGGAAGCCCAGAAAAGACTCTTGAGAGTCCTTCAGACATCAAGGAGATCAAACCAGTCAATCCTAAAGGAAATAAACCCTGAATGTTTATTGGAAGGATTGATGCTGAAGCTGAAGCTCTAAAACTTTGGCCACCTGATGTGAAGAGAGCTGACTCATTGGGGAAAAACCCTGATCTTGGAAAAGTTGAGGGCAAAAGGAGACAGGGCAGCAGAGGATGAGATGGTTAGATAGCCTCACCAACTCAATTTATGTGATTCTGAGCAATCTTCGGTAGATAGTGAAGGACAGGGAAGCCTGATGTGCTGCAGTTCATGGGGTCACAAAGAGTCAGACACAACTTAGTGACTGAACAACAGCAACAAATAAAAATGATTTTTTAAATTAAAAAAAACTAGAAGTGCCCCTTAGGTGTGTATTAGTGGGACATTATGTGAATGGAAAGATATATACAGTATTTAAAAACATCTTAAATCATGGCAAAGAATCTAAAAACAGTGTCTATATGTGTAACTGAATCACTTTGTCCTACAGTGGAAACTAACACATTTTAAATCAACTATATTCCAATGAAATTTTTTTAAAAAAAGAAAAAAAAATGGATATTTTTATCTTAATTCCCTCCAGTCATATAAAGTTCTGGCAATAGGTAGCAAGAAAAGTCAAGTATTGTATTTAATGCCAAAGAAACAAAAAAGATAAAATTAATTCTTTATTAATTGTAATCAATAAAAATCTAATGGCTATAAAAAGTCTTAAATCACATGGTCATTTTTGTTTGGTTGGGCTTTTTTTTTTCTTTTTCTTAAAACTGGAGTGCAAATGCTTTACAATGTTGTGTTGGTTTCTGCGGTACAATGAAATGAATCTCTTTCCAGGGCAGGAATAGAGATGCAGATGGGAAGAATAGAACATGTGGACACATGGTAGGGGAGGGGAGGGGGGACAAACTGGGAGATTACGATGGACAGATAAACACTACCTTGTGTAAAATCGATAACTAGTGGGAACCTGCTCCATAGCACAGGGAATTCAGATCCGGGCACATGGTCATTTCTATTCTCTGCTCTGGGTATAGGGAACATTTTACTTTTCTTTTTAGCTTAAGAAAATCCATAATATGGAAATGTAACAGTACATACATAATATAAGTATACCAAGGAGAACAAGGCTTATTAGGCATGGAGAAAACAGAAGAAGTGTACCTGAGCCAATGAAGTCACTGCCATTCAGATGAAGTCAGCTAGGAACCATGTGAGCACACAGGCTCAGTACTGCCAACATTTCTGATTTTTCAAAGGAAGCCAGAAATTACAAAATTTAAGAGATATCTTGATTTTTAAAAATGTTGGCATCCAATAAAAAAAATTAACACTGTGTGAACCAAACAAAATATGTTGGATATGCCTCATGAGCTACCATTGTGCATAGCTCTGGTTCTCTCAAGAGCCTGGGTCTGTGCTGGTCTCACTGTCTTTCCTCTTCTTTCTCTCCACCTCTTCCTTCAATTCCTAGAATTCCCAGGGACTAATGGACTAGAATTGGACCTCCCAGGTGGCTCAGTGGTTAAGAATCTGCCTGCCAATGCAGAAGACTTGGGTTTGATCATTCGGTCGAGAAGATCCCCTGTAGAGGGTGTGGCAACCCACTCCAGTATTCTTGCCTGGAGAATCCTATGGATAGAGGAGCCTGGCGGGCTACAGTCCATAGGATTGCAAAGAGTTGGACACAACTGAAATGAATGAGCATGCACTCAGTGGACTAGCCAGTTCCTTATAGTTGAGACAGTCCACAGTTTCTTACAGTGATGGTCAGAGCTGATGCATGTGCCAGGGGACATTTTAGGTATTGTTATTCGGATGGTGGAGATGATTAGGTCTGCTCATGTTGACATTCTTTGTTTTTTATATTTATTTTTTCATTTTGTCTGTGCCAGGTCTTAGTTGCAGCATACAGATCTTTAGTCTTCGTCATGGCATGCAGGATCTCCAGTTACAGCATGTGGGATCTAACCAGGGGATCTAACCCCGGGCCCCCTACATTGGAAGTTCAGAGTCTTAGCCACTTGACCACCAGAAAAGTCCCCATATTGACATTCTGGAGAGGGAAGTGGCCAGGACTGGGGAAGGTTTCACAGCTGACCTTGAGACAAGGACAGTCAATCAGGGCTACTTCACAAAACCTGAAAATCTATCCTTTCAAGTTCCTGGGAAGGGTAACAAAATACTCCAGTGACCTATAAATGGCCATGGAGCTTCCTATCTAACTTGATTCAATAGCCTTTTCTATTAGATACTTCCCTTTCTTATGAGCCATTGCTGCTCTTAAGTGTCCAGAACTTGCTTCAGACTTAGCATTCAAAAAAATCAAGAGCTACAAAACAGTGGAATCACACCACACATATGTTCAGCTTATTCAAATTCAACGATGTAAGCGCGGCCAAAAGAAAATTAAATTTAATTAACTCTTTCTCCCTTCTACCCTTCAAAGCAGGCTCTAGCCTTCACTGCTTTGGAAAGAGGAAAGTCACAACCAAAATGCAAAAGAAACAAAAAGTTAATCCTTGGTTTTTGATCCTCCTGGAGTCTGAGCTCTGTTCATTTAAGCACAATGAATGAATCTTCAAGGGAAATTTTAATATATATTATTTTTTTTTTGCTTATGTCCTGACTTTCAAAACATCTTTCCATAAGATGAAACTTCTTAGCAATTATCATCATCATAATAACAATAGTAATAATAGTTACCACTTATTGAGTTCCTTCTATGTGCTAGGTGCTGAGCTTAACACATTATTACATTATAAAACTCATATAAATTTGCTTATTTAATCTTCCCAGCAACTCTTCAGTGCCAGAGACTATGCTGCTGCTGCTAAGTCACTTCAGTCATGTCCGACTCAGTGCGACCCCATAGACGGCAGCCCACCAGGCTCCCCTGTCCCTGCGATTCTCCAGGCAAGAACACTGGAGTGGGTTACCAATTCCTTCTCCAATGCATGAAAGTGAAAAGTGAAAGTGAAGTTGCTCAGTCGTGCCCGACTCTAGGGACCCCATGGACTGCAGCCTACCAGGCTCCTCCGTCCATGGGATTTTCCAGGCAAGAGTACTGGAGTGGGGTGCCATTGCCTTTTCCAGCCAGAGACTATACTTATTCCTATTTTGCCATGAGGAAATGGTGGTCCATATACACATACAGTAATTATCTCTATGTCCCATAGGTGTAAGTGAAACCACCAAAAATCAAACTCATACACCTGACTGAAAAACATACATTCTTTAGAGGGAATGTTAATATTTATTCCCTTTCAGGATGGTAAAGATTCATTCTTTGTTAAATAATAATTAATCATTATAACAAGTTTTTACTAACAGTAATGTTCCTGGCAGTGAACCATGCAGTAATGTACAACTCTGACACCTTGGAGCATTCAGGCAAGTTGAAAAAACAGGATAGGTAATTAAACTACAAGTTGAGGGCCATAATAGAAGCCTCCCCAGAAGACTAACTTTTGTATTTCTTTTCCATGTATACTGACATCGATCCCAGTCCTCAGTTGTTAGCCCAGTTGGAAACTCCTAGATTACTCCTCAAATCTCGGGGTACAGAATCTTCATTGGCAAGTTAAACTTCTGAGCAAGCCAGGTAGCCTCTACACCCTTCTTAATTTGGGTTTCCTGAGCTTGTTAATAACTGTGAAGTCTGCAACTTTTAATATCTAATTGTTCTGACATCATCTGCAGAGATTTTCTCCTGGGACACGATCTCCTAATGTCCTCCTAGTTCAATTTATACTTTTGTTACAGAGAAGCCTGCCAAGCATGAGGCAATAGGCCATTAAAAGGCTACAGCACAGTGGATCTTCTTTTCCCCTGGACGCTGGCTAACAGTCTATCACAATGGAGCAAGCCTGGAAGGAATGTACCATTAAAACCACTACAAAAGCATGAAGCCAAGTAGAGGAACCCTCTCATACACTTCAGGGCTCTGGGGTATAGATTTCATTACGCTTATAAGATCAAGATTGACTTTTGGCTGCAAAGCAGCAGTGTGTCACTGACCAAAGATAAGTTTAAGCAAAGATGATTATTCTTTCTGACAAAATGGCTGAGAGTACTCTTTTCCCCTTGAATTTTACAAATATGCTGAGTGTTGCAAAGAAGAAAAGCAATGCTGCTAATATTCTTTAGAGACCAGGATTTCCTGGGAAATGGTATCTTCAGAGGGATTGCTAGAGAGTTTCTGATCTGTTGTAACATTGCCTTTATAAAGATCTGGGAGCATGGCAGTAAAACACGGAAAGTAGGTGTGTCTTGGAATATCTCCTGACAGTACTCTAAAGAAAAGAATTATCCTGTTACTCTCCATGTATCTTGTTGACATTCGTCGTAAAAGCCATAATATATTGTGCATCTACACTCTCTTGGGCATTGAACAATAAGATTTGTATCCATTATCTCTAATACCAAAGTGAGGCAAAAGTTGGAACTCTATCTGTGTTGTGAGTCTTTTCAAAATACACATTTTCATTTGATTAATATCATCCCCAAAGAGGTGAAAATTGGTTTGGGGGTGGAGAAAATAATTCTTTTTTGTTGTTCTGTTTTTGTAGCTTGATCCAGGTATACCTGACATGTAACACTGTGTTAGTTTTAGGTGAGCTGTGCTTAGTCACTCAGCCGTGTCCTACTCTTTGGGACCCCATGGACTGTAGCCCATCAGGCTCCTCTGTCCACGGGGATTCTTCAGGCAAGAATACTGGAGTGAGTTGCCATGCCCTCCTCCAGGGGATCTTCTCAATCCAGGGATCAAACCCAGGTCTCCTGCGTTACAGGTGGATTCTTTACCATCTGAACCACCAGGAAAGCCCACGAGTACTGGAGTGGGTAGCCTATCCCTTCCCCAGGGATCTTTCTGACTCAGGAATACAAATGGGGTCTCCTGCATTGCAGGCGGACTTTTTACCAGCTGAACTATCGGGGAAGCCCCAGTTTTAGGTGTACAACATGATTATTTATAAAAGTATAAATAAAGTATATAAGTATATATTGCAAAATGATTATTACAACAAGGATAGTTAATACCTCCATCATCTCACATACTTATCATTTTTCTCTGTGTGCTGAGAATTTTAAGATCCATTTTCTTAGCAACTTTCAAGTATACAACCACTAACTATAACCACTATTAGGTGCCCAGAACTTATTCATATTATAACTGGACATTTTTACTCTTTTTCCCAATACTACTGTCCCTGGTAATCTCCAGCCTACTCTCTGTTTCTATCAGTTTGATTTTTTTACTATTCCACTTATAAATGAAATTATACAGTATTTGTCTTTTTCTACTGACATTTCACTTAGCATAATGTCTTCATAGTCCGTCCATGTTATTGAAAGTGGTAGAATTTCATTCTTTTTCATGGCTGAATAATATTCCATTATTCATATTTATATATATGTGACATTTTCTTTTTCATACATCAGTGGACACTTAAGTTATTTTCACGTCTTGGGTATTACAATACCACAGTGAATGTAGGGGTGTGGATATCTCTTCGAGATTGTTGTTTCATTTCCTTTAGCCATATACTGAGATGTTGTTTTTGAGTAAACTCCATACTGTTTCCCATTGTGGCTGTTCCAATTTATATTCCCACCAACGGTGCACAAGGGTTCCCTTTTCTCCACATTCTGGTCCACATTTGTTACCTCTTGTCTTTTTGATAATAGTCATTGTAACAATATGAGGTGCTATCTCACTGTGGTTTTGATTTGCATTCCCATGATGTTTAGTGATGTTGAGCACCTTTTTATGTGTCTGTTGGCTGTTTGTACAGCTTCTTTCGAAAATGTCTACTCAGGTCCTTTGTCCATTTTTAAACTGGATTATTCGGTTTTTGCTGCTAGGTTGTAAGAGTTTCTTACTATTTTGGATATTAACCCTTTATCAGATATATGATCTGAAATATTATCTTACATTCCATAGGTCACCTTTTCATTTTGTTGATTGTTTCATTTTGTTGACTTTGGGTTTTTTTTTGGGGGGGGTCAGTGGTGTAATATAGGGGACCATTCCTCTGCATGTGGATATCTGACATCATTTATTGAAGAGACTGTTTTTCCTCCGTTGAGCAGTCTCGGCTCCCTTGTCAGATATTGGTTGACCGCATATACATAGTTTGTGGTGGACGAGATTAAAACTCAGTTCTGAAAGGGTCCAATACCTATGTATATTTGATTCATACCCCAGAATGCTCAAATGGTAGCCTATGGGTCAGATCAAATCCACTGATGTATTTGATTTGGCCAATTTAGTACACTTAAATATTTGAATTTATTTACAACATTTAAAAACTGGGAGTCTTTTGCATGAAAAAGAAAAGACTGGATTTCCAACTTCTCTTTGAAAGATTAGAGGCTGCACTCTTATATCCTACATGGCAACATAACTAACACTAGGGGTTAAAAAATAGTATGTACACTCCAATGGGCCTAAGTTCACAGCCCATCCTATTATCTTACACCCAAGTCCTTTGGTTTAGAGACCCTGTAGACATTTGACTCTGTGACTTTTATATGTGGTATGTCTGATTCCTTTGACTTCTAACATCTTTGTGTGTTTTTTCATGAACTCTCTTCTTCACTAATCCATGCAATAATTTTAAAGAGGGATTTATGAATCCAGTTTAATCGACTACTTTATTTTTTCTTATTTTTTAGATTACTCTCGCAGACTAGCCAACTCACTTTCAATAAAAATGAAACCGATTTCCTTTTTCTTCTTCCAATAGCCATGTTGAATTTCATCTGAAAATTCTTTTAATTCTTTGCTTATTTCCTAAGGGTCTCCATTTCTGAAACTCATATACAGCTAAGCCATAAAATATTCAGTCTCTCCCAGCCTACAGTTTCGAGCTACCCTGCCAGGGCTTATCACTTGTACCTCATATAATTATCTGAGGACTTTTTCCCTCCTGACCTTTTATGGGTTAAACTGGGCTGGTGAGTCTATATAAAGCTTTTTTCTTTTTGAATTCTTTCCTTACAAGTATCCTTTCCTTATTTTGACTTTGTGGCATTTGGTAGATTAAGTGCTTGAAAAAGAAGTGGTCTGCATGCCAACTGTAAATGCAACTCAAGAACTTGATCAGGGAAAAGAAGAGAACACTCAAGGAGCAGAACTGGTTGCGGCACTCCAGTCTGTCAACAACTCCATCCTTATAAAGGCATGAGAAACCAGAAAGCAAATGCAAGGGGAAAACAGCAACAGACAAGCAGAGGCATTTCCATCCTGCAAGCAAATACCTGTGTTCTCACATAGCAGTTTTATACTGCTCCATTTGTTACTGTGGTAAAGCAGTTTTCACCAAAACTGGCTTTCTAAGAATGACCACACTCAAGAAAACAGACACTACCAGCAAATAAGTGCTTATAACTCTTTGCAATTACTTTAAATGTTTTATTTGCAAATCTACTTTCAAAACATAGATCTACTTTTAAAATGTAAATCAGAGTACAGAATTAAACGTTTTTGCACGCCCCTCCAATTTATTATAAATACATTGTGTTCATTGTAGGGTTATCAGTTACTCATTTGACACATTTATCCATTCATTCTACAAACGGTTAGTGAATTTATCTTCTACTGTGGAGCTTTTAAAAATACAGATGCCAGGCTCCCAGGCTCAGAGATACTGCTTCAGTTGGTATACAGTGGGATATAGGCTTCGGTATTTCTAAAAGAGTTCTCCAAGTATTTCTATTGGTTAAGAACCATTGTTTAAAGAAAATCCCTTGTTATAGGACTTTGTCCAACAGAACTGACCATTTGAATCATTATCACAGAAGATTTTTTAGATTAAGTGTGGACACATCTGGGAGATAATAATAATATGTCTTAATTACTAATAATGATGACAGCTAAAATTTACTGAGTGTCAAAGGTACTAGACTAGGTAATTCATATTTGGGGACATTTATTTAATTTCTACATTGGCCCTATAAGCTAGATAGTATTATCCTTGTTTTGGGTTGACAAAAAGATATACAGAGAGCATGTCTAAGGTCATATGACTAGAAGTGGTTTAGCTGTTGGGATCTGAAGTCCATATATTTGATTCCAAAGATATAGTCCTTCTACTCTATCTATTCGGAACTTTTGTGGTGGCTCAGATGGTAAAGAATATGCCTGCAAAGCAGGAGAGCCAGGTTCGATCCCTGAGTCAGGAAGATCCCTTGGAGAAGGGAATGGGTACACATTCCAATATCCTTGCCTGGAGAATTCCATGGACAGAGGAGCCTAGCAGGCTACAGTCTATGGGGTCACAAAGAGCTGGACATGACTGAGGGACTAACACACATACACAGACACATATATTCATGAGAATAACTGACTTTTTTGCAGTTTTTTTTCAGACACATTATCTCATTTGATGGTGCTGATTGTGTGAAGCGCTGAAGTATGGCAGAACAGAAACACCAGGGCATGTAGAAGTAGAGTGAATCACTGGAAACCACTCTGCCAGGCCTGTCCAGTAACAAATGGGGCTTTTCCCACAGTGCCACTGGGTTTCCTCATGTCTTTTTCATTTTCCAATTCTGTAGGTTTTGGTGGTAATAAGTGCTTTGGCCCTTTGGGCAACAGGGCCAGTAACACTGCCCTCTTGCCCAAGCTGATTGCATTAAAGGTCAATAACTATTTCAGGTTAGACTAATCAATTTTGACTGTCCTAACACCTTGGCCCTCCACTTGTCCTGCCCCCAACCCAGGTATTTAGAGCTGGTACTTGAAAAGACTGTCAGTTACCTGCAGATGTTGAACTGATGTATATGTGTGTGTGTGTCTGTGTGTGTCTCTGTCTGTCTGTGTGTTAGTCATTCAGTCATGTGCAACTCTGTGACCCCATGGACCCTAGCCTGCCAGGTTCCTCTGTTCATGGAATTTCCCACGCAAGAATAATCATGCCCTTAGTTAACTTATAACTTCCCTTTGGAGCTCCCACAACTTCCTGGAGCCTAGCAGGAAGTTTCTTACTGCAGAAGGTATACCCCTCAGGTTCAGTGGCATCTCTTATACTCTCCTTTCCCTGGAGAAGGAAATGGCAACCCAGTCCAGTGTTCTTGCCTGGAGAATTCTATGGACAGAGGAGCCTGGTGGGCTACAGTCCATGGGATCCCAAGAGTTGGACACAACTTAGCAACCCAACTTCCTGGGTTTGATCCCATCACCACTCTCATCTCAGGGCAACATAGTTTATTTTCATGTCTGTGTTAAGTACTAAACTATGAGTTCCTATGGATAAAAACTGGCTCTTATTCATCCTGTATCCTCTGTGTCTAGCACAAGGCCGAGCACAGAATACACATCACTAAAACCATATTGACACATAATTCTGGCACAGTCTAGTTAGTCTTTCATAGAAGAGGAGCTTGTATCACAAATAAGTTCTTCGAAACACCTGTATTACAGCCTAACCACCTACAGTGTCAATGGCCTATCTCTAGCTCAGGGAGATCTATTCAATTTCAGTAGTTTGAAAGTCATTTACGGATGGCTAGTTTCTCTGGGTGGTGCATTGGCCTTAATAACACCAAGGCCAGGGATTCGATAGCTATTTAGTTGAGAGTGCTTTGCTCCGTTGAGTGACCACAGGCTATATCTCCAGTCCAGCTGGCTGTTTTTCAGATCCCTGCCATTTGTCACAAGGAACTGTAGACTCCAGACATAAAAATCTATCACGCATGGCTAGGGAAAACTGCTCAAAGCCCATGCCTCTGACCAGAAAATAGAACATGCTCCTTTTAGGAAATGAACAGTGTATAAAAATGATTTTTGCTATATAAAATAATACAGAAAAAGAATGAACATAGAGAAGTAGAGAAAATGGCTCAGACATATTCCTGCCAACAGGAGTCAACCACTGTTAAAATGTGGACACTGATCTTTTTCTACACTTTTCACTGTTGTTGTGATCCTGTTTATGTCATTTAGTTTCCTAAATTTTTGGCAATTTTGTTAAATACATTATATCTAGAGCATGCTCCCAGGCCCCTAAAACTGTGTGAATATTATTTTAACCTATTGCTTAATATCCCTTCATATGACTATTCTATGATAATCTCCCTTGCTCTTTTGTTGGAGATACCCATGGCATCTAAAATAAAAGAATGTAACATAAAAGTCTTTCTGTGTTCTAGCCCTCCAATTCAGGTTCAAAAGGTAGTCAAAATTATTTCTTTTGCCTAAATCAGCAAAAGACAACCAGCATGTAGAATTGGCTTTAGGGCACAAACAAATAAGCAGGTAATTTCCTTTTACTCCTTGTTTGACAGATGAGCAGAATGAAGGTGCAGAGAATTTATGATTTTTCTTGGAGACTCAACACCAGGACCACTGCAACAAATCTAGAGTTCTTTCCAAAAAGTGTGGTTCAGGACCATGCTGTCTCAGACAGAAATGAAGCCACTGAGACGGAAATATATTTCCTTTTTAGTATAACAGTGTCGGGTATGTGTCACTTACGCTTCTTACTGCAGAAGGTATACTCCTCAGGTTCAATGGCATCTCTTATACTCTCCTTTCCCTGGAGAAGGAAATGGCAACCCACTGCGGTATTCTTGCCTGGAGAATTCCATGGACAGAGGAGCCTGGAGGGCTACAGTCCATGGGATCGCAAGAGTCGGACATGACTTAGCAACTAAACCACCACCATTATTCTCCTTTCCCTGCAATCTGCCACTCTCTCCCATTCCCCATCATAAAAACTTACATTCAGTGTATAAAAAGGTGAAAACAAACATGCATGCAATGTATTTTATCCATCCCACTCATTCTATGGGAACAGAAATACCCTAATTAAACCCAGCTCATTTGTATGTGGATTTAGTCATATTTTATCTGTGAATGAAACTCAGATATGCATCCAATGATTTTTTCTGTGATGAATTTTTCAGAGAGAGAATGGCATGAAGGAGAAATAAAAGACTCAGACAGGAAAAAGGGTTCACCTGGGCTGGGGCACTCATGAGCAAAAATACAGGATCAAAGTATTTGTATTCTATTTGAGAATCACAAGCATGGAGCGAATGAAAAATAGTAGCCCTCATACATTACTTGCAGACATAATGTTCATGTTTATTTGTCTTGGCCGTCAGATTTTTCAGAGTGGGAATGTGACCATATGCTTCCCTTTCTAGGAACACAACTGTTCCTAGTCAGTATGCTAGCTGGGGAGTATAAGATGGCTTTACAGCATATTTAATTCCATCCTTCACTTTGAAATGAAAATTGATGGCAGTGCCCCCCATCCCTTCAAGCTGTTTTCCAAATGTTCAACTCCTCTGTCTTTTATCAAACTTCTCCACAACTAATTTGTCAATGTCCTTTTACCTTCACAAATATTTTCAACTAAACTTAATGTTCAAATGAACTCCTTTCTGTCTTACCTGCTGATTCCCTATAGTAATACTTTAATAAGTATTAGAAACCTAGGAAGACCTCTGAAAAATTCCCAAGGAAGACAGGGTGCAGCCTATGGTTCAAAAGAAACTCCATGAAAAGAGAAAGAGAAATGTCCCTTTACGTTCTATCAGCATCTCCCCAGGCAGGAAGAATATTAGTTTTTCATCTTAAGTAAAAGAGGACCTTTTAGCATTTCAAGTTGAAAAGACTTACTTTCCATGATTCCTAATGTAATTTCTTTATACAGTGGCCAGAAAAAGGATGAAGCAGGAAGGAAGCATTCAAGAATCCAGCTAGGATAGAGCCAAGTCAACAGTCCTGATTTATTGAGCATTTACTATATGCCACTCACTGGCTGCATTCTTCACACACATTATCTTCTTTCTATCTTCATAAAACTCTCTAGCTATTAGAATTGTCTTCTTTTATATAAGAAGACTGAAGTTCAGAGAGGCTAAATGGTTGTCCATGCTCACACAGGTAGTCAGTGGCACACCCGGGATTCAGATCCAGATTTCTTTTGATCTTAGTGCTTTTAACTACCAAGCAACATGGCTTTCTAGTAAAGCATCCATGGAAGCAGCTGAACTGGCAGGAAGTGGCAACCAGGTTGAAGGATACAAAGCAGGAACACGAGACAAAAGAAAAGTGCAGAAAGGACATGGGGAGAGTGGAAAGCGCTTGCCTCACCTTGGGTGGGCAGAAGGTTCAGAAACATACAGGAGACAGAATTCTGTTCACAGAAGGTCAGCCCCCACCCCTTCAGCTTGAACTTGGCTCCCCTCTCATTGAGTGCTTGCTCATTCCAGACTCTCTCCTTTGTCATCTCTGACCAGATTCTCTCCACAGCCTCCTAGCAAGTTTTCCCTCCCACTCTAACTCTTAGACTCCAAAATCACTTCAGATGGTGACTGTAGCCATGAAATTAAAAGATGCTTGCTCCTTGGAAGAAAAGCTATGACCAACCTAGACAGCATATTAAAAAGCAAAGACATTACTTTGCCGACAGAGGTCCATCTAGTCAAAGCTATGGTTTTTCCAGTAGTCATGTATGGATGTGAGAGTTGGACCATAAAGAAAGCTGAGCACCAAAGAATTGATGCTTTTGAACTGTGATGTTGGAGAAGACTCTTGAGAGTCCTTTGGACTGCAAGGAGATCCAACCAGTCCAAAAGAAAATCAGTCCTGAATATTCATTGAAAGGACTGATGCCGAAGCTCCAATAATTTGGCCACCTGATGCAAAGACGACAGAGGATGAAATGGCTGGATGGCATCACCGACTCAATGGATGCGAATCTGAGTGAACTCCGGGAGTTGGTGATGGACAGGGAGGCCTGGTGTGCTGCGATTCATGGGGTCACAAAGAGTCAGACATGACTGAGTGACTGAACTGAACTGAACTGATGTGAAGAACTGACTCACTGGAAAAGACTCTGACGCTGGGAAAGATTGAAGGCGGGAGGAGAAGGGGACAACAGAGGATGAGATGGCTGGATGGCATCATTGACTTGATGGACATGAATCTGAGTGAACTCCGGGAGTTGGTGATAGACAGGGAAGCCTGTGCTGCAGTCCCTGAGGTCGCAAAGAGTGGGAGATGACTGAGTGACTGAACTGAACTAACTCCAAATGTACTGAACTTTGGGTTCCTCCAAATATGCACAGGTAGTGCTAGTGGTAAAGAACCTGCCTGCCAATGCAGTGTAAGATCACCCATATATTGTTTTTATTTTAAACTTTGTATTAGAGAAAACTTAATCACATTTCAAAATAGACCGTATCCTGAACACTGGTACACACATCACTCAGCTTTAAAAACAACCAACTCATGCCTGATTTTGTTTTCTCTATATCTGCATATACTTCTCCTCTTCTATTATTCTGAATCAAACTGAATTTATTGAATCATTTATTTATTTGATAATTGATGAAACTGCAGTTTGGAAAGGTATAGTAATTTCAGGCAATGTTTAAGTATTAAATTATTTTCACCCATCCATTCAAATAAACATGTTTATTGAATGTCTACTAAGTCGCCAGCACTGGCAAGTGATAAGGAGTGAACAGGACATAGAGAGTTCCAGCTTTCATGGAGCTTACCTTGTGAGGGTAGAGAGAAGAAGGAATCAGACAAAAAATAATTGAATAAATACATGAAGAAGAAAATTTTGGATAATTAGTATGTCTAAGACGACAACAGAAAAGAGGAATAGACAGAGATTAGGGACTAGCCTCAGAAAGGAAGATCTCTCTAAGGAAGTGGTATTTTAGCTGAACCCATGATCAAAGAAACAAGATCTTTTGAAACAAGGAAACAGCAGAGACGGAGATTCCAAAGTGGGAATAAGCTAGAATATTTGAGGAGAAAGGAGAAAGAAGGGGCTGGAATGGAATGGAATGTTAAAAGATAGTTTTCAGAAAAAATGTAAAACTGTGCTCTTATTGCAGATATATGGAATGTGGCAAATTTAATGGTTCAAGGAATAATTCATAACAGCACAAATTTTTATTGAATAAAGGAATATTGAAATAAATATATATATATATAAGAGAGAGGCAAAACTCACTTCTCTCACAGGTGAGAGGGGAGTCAGCTAAATTTACAGATAACATGGATTTGCCTGTCTAGAGACAAAGATTATTTTTGCATTGCCAAATTACAGACTTGTCAAATAATTTCCACAGAATCAAAATCATAAAACCTGGAGGGGTGTCATCTAGAGTCTGTATAATGTATAGTTTTCCAATAGACACACCGATATTTTTCCCTTATGGATAATAGTAGGAGAGAAGACAGTCAGGATCTACATACTGCATGGCCTCTAGACCATCTGATGACTTTAGGTTTTATTTTAAAGAAAACAAGAAATCTTGAGGGGGTTTTAAAGCCTGCAGAGGCATGCTGTGTTTATCCATTTGATAAGGACCACTTTGGCTGTTGAACTGCTATTGGATGTGGAGACAAATAAGTGGCTGGAATGCAGTATTAAAAAATAACATCATGACTCTCAATCAGATATAAAATAAACACCTGTTATACACTGTATTTAATTAATCAGCAAGGGAACCTGGCAGCTGATCCAATGAGAGGTGGTGGTGGCTTAATCTAGGAGGTGGCAGTGAAAACCGAGAGAGAATTAAACTGCTTCAGGTTGAGCTGGAACTAGAAGAACTGGCTCCTGTTTTTACCTGGAGTCTTGTTGCTAAGTGATACTCAAAGAGAAAAGGGTCTTGAACCTCCAGGGCTTGGAAAGGAGGGTAAGGATGAGAGGACCTTAGTCTTGGATAGAAAATTCGGGTGACTCAGGAAGAAAGATCAGATCTGGAGGCTGGAGGAGCCTGGTTTTCAACAGAAATGAAACAGAAGCTGAACCCTGAAACTGGCCCCTGTACCACATGGGCTTGTGATTGATAACTGTCCTTGTCCATACGGAAGTGCTGGAAACTCCCTACATTTAGCCCATATCATAGTGAATCCAGATCTGCAGGGGATATGGGACTAGAAGGTACCTGCTGAAAGAGAAAAGGAGCTAAGTTTCCAGTCCTCAAGAGTTCATATGCAGAGTGGAAACCCACCCATATCCCCTTCCCATCTCTATATACAGGCACTCTGATCCAGGAATGTTCTTAGTATAAGCAGCGGTAGTGGGCCAATTACTGGAGTCTTGGGTGGGGGAGCTGCCTGAGGGAACTTACTCCATGACAATTACCACGCCCTTGTTTGACAGATGTAAAAATCAAGTCCTGAAAAGACTAAAAGATCTGCCTAGTATCACAAAGGGGTGGTGACGTCACTGGAAACCAGAGCTATACTTTTCTTAGCAGAACCATGTTGTAGACATTTGTCAATTACTTTTTGCCACCCCTCATGTTTGAACACTTTCCTTGTGTTTGAGGAACATTCTACTTTATGAGTTTACAACTCTCCAGACATACATTTTTCCCCCAGTCTCACCTGTATCTAAATGCAGGACTGTCTATCCTGCACCACGCAGCCATCTCTTTACGGTGCCATATAATTCAGAACAACATCAGGCTCATTTCCCTGTAGCAGCACTGTTGGAGAGCACTTTCTACAGTGAAGGAATTGTTCCATAACTACAACGTCCAGTATATTAGCCGCTGGCCACACACAGCAATGGACTGCTAGAAATGTGTCAGTAAAATGGGGGAATTTAGTTTAATTACACTTAATTTAAACTAAATTTAAATAGCCACAAGTGGCCAGTGGCTATGGTCCTGGAGCACACAATTTATTATCATTGTACACTGTACTTTCCCTCTACCGTTCTGAAACTCTTCCAAAAAACTGCAGAGGAAGGAATAATCCCAAACTCTTTCTACAAGGCCACTATCACCCTGATATCAAAACCAGACAAAGATATCAGAAAAAGAGACAGCTACAGGCTAATATAACTGATGAACAAAAACACAAAAATCCGCAGCAAAATACTAGCAAACAAATTCAACAACACATTAAAAGGATCACATACCATGATCAAGTGGGATTTATCCCAGGGATGCAAGGATTTTTCAATGTCCAAAAATCAGTGTGATATCCTACATTAACAAATTGAAGGACAAAAACCATATGATTATCTCAATAGACGAAGGGAAAGCTTTTGACAAAATTCAATATCCATTTATGATTAAAAAAACACAACTCTTAAAGGCGATATATGACATCCCTCAGTAAATATTCTCAGTGGTGAAAAAATGAAAGAATTTCCTCTAAGATCATGGAAAAGATAAGGATGTCCACTCTCACCACTATTATTCAATATAGTTTTGGAAGTGCTAGCCATGATAATCAGAGAAGAAAAAAAGATATAAAGAATCCATGATGGAAAAGAAGTAAAGCTGTCACTGTTTGCAGATAACATGTTATTATACATAGAAAATTCTAAAGATGCTATCAGAAAACTATTAGAGCTTATCAGTGAATTTGGTAAAGTTGCAGTATACAAAATTAATACACAGAAATCTCTTGTATTCCTGTACACTAACAACAAATAATCAGAATGAGAAATCAAGGAAACAATCTCATTTACTATCAAATCAAAAAGAATAAATACCTAGAAATAAAGCTATACTTTTCTTAACAGAACCATGTTGTAGACATTTGTCAATTA
>SJYV01051372.1:0-10373 GCA_006410875.1 Neotragus pygmaeus | reverse complement strand
AAGAGTTGACTCATTGGAAAAGACTCTGATGCTGGGAGGGATTGTGGGCAGGAGGAGAAGGGGATGACCGAGGATGAGATGGCTGGATGGTATCACGGACTCGATGGACGCGAGTCTGAGTGAACTCCGAGAGATGGTGATGAACAGGGAGGCCTGGCGTGCTGCAATTCATGGGGTCACAAAGAGTCGGACACGACTGAGTGGCTGAACTGAATTGAACGTTCATGAATCATTCAAGATTCTCTCTCACTTACCATTTAGATTATTTTTTTAAATTTTATTTTATTTTGTTTTTTACTTTATTTTACTTTACTCTATTGGCTTTGCCATACATCGACATGAATCCACCACAGGTGTAGAATACCACTCCTTAGACTAGATCTCATATGGTTTCAGTTGCTCATGCCTATCTAATGTATATCACTGTCTGTATCACTGTCTTATCTTTATGATTCTCAGGGACGCAAAATAATGCTGAAATGGACTCAAAAGCCAAACTCTGCTAGCTGTGTTAACTTTGCTTTGCCTCAGCTTTCTCATTCGTAAAATAGTGATGAGATGTTATTTCAGTTCAGTTCAGTTCGTTTGCTCAGTTGTGTCCGACTCTTTGCGACCCCATGAGCTGCAGCACACCAGGCTTCCCTGTCTGTCACCAACTCCTGGAGTTTACTCAAACTCATGTCCATTGAGTCGGTGATGCCATCCAACCATCTTATCCTCTGTCATTCTGCTTTCAATCATTCCCAGCATCAGGGTCTTTTCAAATGAGTCAGTTCTTAGCATCAGGTGGCCAAAGTATCGAAGTTTCAGCTTCAGCACCAATCCTTCCAATGAATATTCAGGATGTGATTTCCTTTAGGATGGACTGGATCTCCTTGCAGCCCAAGGGACTCTCAAGAGTCTTCTGCAACACCAAGGTTCAAAAGCATCAGTTCTTCGGCGCTCAGCTTTCTTTATATCATGACACTGTTGGATGATTAAATGAGTTAATATATGTTGCGCTCTCAAACAGTGTATGACAACCAAAGCTGTGTTTTCAATAAATGTGTATCATCACTATCATTTTGGATGTTACTACTTTTTGAAGCTGTTAGGTAGAGCAGATGATTCAATAATCTGTATACAAAGCGTTTTGAACAATACTTAAGTGTCAAATAAACATTTATTAGTAGTAATAGCAGGAACTATTAGTGATAGAGAGTACTCCCAAACCACACTGCTCCATCCCCAAACATAAATATTTCAGTCACCAACTTTAAAACGCCAGTGTCTTGATTTAATTTTTCTTTCTTTGAGCATGCTAGTTGAACTAAATTATGGTTTACAAATTGGTGTTATAAAACTATTGTGTATGGATTATTATTATATTATGTTAATGACAATGTATTTCAATGTGGAAACTGTATACCTATAATGAAAATAGTCATTTTGACTGCAAATATGGCACAAAAGTGACTTCATTAAAGTTTTTGCTTACTGATATATTACTGGCAAATTTAAAATAATATTGACAAAAGTAAGCTGAAAGTAAGAAATAGTAGCCACAAATTGAAATCTTGAAATTTTTTAAATTATGAAAATGTGAAATCCACAAATTGAAATCCTAAAACGTTAGCTCTGTGTCTTCATTAGCTGCATGATTTCTATAATAACACAGCTTGGCTTAGTTTTGGAAAATTATTTTTGGATAGTTCTTTTCCAAATGGAAGGCATATAAAATTATCAAGAGGATTCCTTCTCTTTCCACTTTGAGTGCAAATATGTAAAATGTTGAAGAGAGTCTTTTTTTCCAGTTTACATGTTTTACAGATTCTGCTGTGTAGCCCAGAAACAAACTCTGTGTTCATATGTTGCTAATGTTCCATCATAGGTCCACAAGGCCCCCCTGGAATAAGCAAAGAAGGTCCTCCTGGAGACCCAGGCCTCCCCGGCAAAGATGGAGACCACGGAAAACCCGGAATCCAAGGACAGCCAGGCACCCCGGGCATCTGTGATCCATCGCTGTGTTTTAGTGTCATTGTTGGAAGAGACCCCTTTAGAAAAGGACCAAACTACTAGTTTCTGGTGCCTCGTCCAGTAGCCTTGGCATGGTGCTCTTCTTTTGTGGTCTTTGCATCTCAGGAAGATAACAACAGTAATCCCTTGAAAAGAAACTCAAGTACCTCGGTGTTTTTATTATTGTTTTTTCCTTAAGGAAAAATATAGAAAAGGTCACGTATACTGATTTTAAAGGCTCCTCAGTTCTTTGGACCCTTTAGATTGGTAGCATTAACTAAATCTCAAGGGTTTCTTGTAAGTCCATTCGTTTTAATCAAATTTGAGTATATATATATAAAAAAAAACAAACCACCATTGCCTGTCAGCCAGTCAGTTTCAGTCACTGTGAAAAGTTTCACATTCAGCCTCCGTGCAGCAGAGTATTTGAGTTCAGTTCCTTGTCTGTGTGAATTTCATGTTTCATAGCTCATTCTTCTACATTAGCTGAAACGTGCATGTGGCCGTGAGAAATGAGATCAGGGCTGATATTCAGCTTGGGAACAGACTGTATCACCACATGAGCACTATTCCAGTGTCTGTGCTTATCAGACAGGGTTTAGCCGTTCGGTGCTTTGAATATCACCTGTGAAAGAGATTAATGTGTTTCTTACTCCATTTGCAAATTCTCAAATGATTCAATGAATGATGATGCTAAAAAGAGTAATGATTACATTGGGAATGGTCTAAATATGAACCATTAAAAACATTTCTGGAGAAAAAGGTTCATTAGACCTGGTCGTTATGTTCAAAGGAATCATGAGTTCAGAAACACTAAAAATACTTTCTTCTTCATACTTGCTTAGTAATTGGAATGTTTGTTGCATGCCTTCATTTTCCATTTCATTTACTATATGTGTATGTTCATATATGTTAACTTTTATTGTAGCAAAGCTAATGGGAATCAGTGCTCTAGTTGACAGGAAAGGTAACTTCATAGATCCTAGGATGTCTTGACAATTTTTTAGCAGACTTTAAAATATTTTAAACAATCTTTGTGTACTGTACTTAATGCTTTTGTAAGGAATGTAACTTGAGATATTCCATCCTTATCATGCTCTAAATTTGTTACATGCTTGTTATTCAAAGTACAATAAAATTTTGTAAAAGCTTGAATGCAGCGTTTTTTATACTTATAACTAATTTTGAATTTATTATGCATTGCAATGATCATTTATTCAGTAGGTATAATTTATTAAATTATTTACCCTATTTTTAAATGACTGATTCACATGAAACAAGAAGATAGAAACTGGGTTGTGTGCCACTCACCTGGGCAGATAAAGCCCCTGCTTCCTGGCCCAGGAATGGCTGGTGACCAGAGTTTAGCTTTATTGATGACATGTCCTTCGGTGACTTTGATGAGGACCTTGGAGGGGACTGAAGCCCATACATTCAGCAGCTGAATCAGCTTAAGGCTCGTTTTGATGGTCTGTCTCCAGCAAAGCCCCAGGTGTCTGTTAGACCTGACCAAGCTACTCCCCCTGCTAATTATACCATTTTCTGGGAGACCTGGTGAAGGGGCAGAATGGGAGCTTCCTTCTGCCCCTTGTTCCTTCAACCAGCTTGGAGCACCTGTGATGCTGAAAACTCAGCCTCTGTTTTCCAGTGCTAAATTGAATCTCAGAGACAGTTTTGGGTAAAATAGAAAAGAATAGCTTTATGGCTTTGCCAGGCAGAAGGGGACATAATGGGCTCTTGTCCTTGGAGGCTGTGTGTCTCCACCTGGGAGGATTTGGTGAGGAGTTTTTATTGCAATGGTTCAAAGGCAGCGTTGCTGATACGGGGTGGTGTGTGCAGGGTCTGCATTCCTCTAATCTGGTCTCAGGTGACCTCTTGATCTCTCGATGAGCTTCTCTGGTTCCTTTAATCTGGCCCGGGCTGTCTTCTCTGGAATGAAGAATGCTGACATCTGCCATTTATTGGGGGCTTTAGTTCCTGGGGGACCAGGACCCTGCCCCAAGGCTCTGCTGGTTTTTCCTGACTGCTTCTCCCTTGTCCTCGCATCCCTTCACTTCCCTGATTAGCGACTGTTTGAACTTGCCGTTTGGACTCAGGGAAGGTCATGGAGGTTGGAGGCTGTCCCCTACAAACAAGAAACAGGGGACAGAAAAGCTTCCGTGTTCAGAGGCCCCGCAAGGTCCTGCTCAGCTTCACATGGCCGCGAAGTGCACAGAACTGGCCAAGGACACAGTAGTGATGCAGGCATGTGGTCTGGCACGAGGACACTCATGTCTAAAAAGAAACAGAGCAACAGGGGATTGCCATATAATCATTCTAAAATAGGAGAAAGTGCTATAGAAATGTATGCGCGCATGCATGCTAAGCCATTCTGTCGTGTCCAACTCCTGTGATCCCATGGAACGTAGCCCCCCAGGCTCCCCTGTCCATGGGATTCTCCAGGCAAGAATACTGGGGTAGGTTGCCATGCCCTCCTCCAGGGGATCTTCCTGGCCCAGGAATTGGACACACATCTGTCTCCTGCATTGGCAGGTGAGTTCTTTGCCACTAACGTCACCTGGGAAGCCCATATAAATGTGTAGAATGATGCTATGTGTCACTTCCAAATTCATATGTTGAAACCCTCACTCCCTATGGGACTCTGTTTGGAAATTAAGGTTTTAGGCTATGATTATGGTTAGATAAGTTCATAAGAATGGTGTACTAATCCTGTACAATCAGTGGCCTCTTCTCACATGTCTGCATATGAGAAAAGTCCACATAAGCACACAGTGATTTGAGAGCCAGGAAATTATCTTACTAAGTAAGCCACACAGAAAATGATGAAAACAATACCAATGAACTACTTTCAAACAGAAATATATTCACAGACATAGAAAACAACTTTCTGGTTACCAAAGGGGAAAGGAGAGAGGAGGGACAAATTAGGAGTTTGGGACTAAGAGACATACACTACTATATATAAAATAGATCAACAACAAGGACCTGCCATATAGCACATATCTTGTAATAACCTTCAATGGAAGAGATTGTAAAATAGAATATGTATTTTTATATCCACGTATACTTGAATCACTTTGCTGTGTACTTGAAACTAACACAATAATTGTAAATCAACTGTATTTCAGTGTTAAAAAAGTTGCTTTAAAAAAAAAAGCCAAGGATTTCCCTGCTGGTCCAGTGGCTAAGACACCTTGCTCCCAATGCAGGGGGCCCGGGTTCATTTGCTGCTTGGGGAACTAAATCCCACATGCCACAGCCAAGATTTCCTGTGCCACAACAGCAAGATCCCACAGCTGCAAGGAAAACCAAAGGTCCTTGTGCTATAGCTAAGACTTGGCATGGACAAACACATAAGTAATAAATACTTTAAAAGAAGCCAGGAGGATCACCAGCATTGGTCTTGTGCTTTCAGTCTCTAGGACCAAGAGCAAATCCATTTTTATTGTGTAAGCCACCCATGTGTAAGCCATGGTGTTATATATGGGAGCTCAAGCTGTGAAACAGACGAGGGTGGAGAAAAAAGTCCCTTAAAGCCATGATTATAAGCTGAGATTGGAAGGCTAGGAGATATTAGCAGGCCAAGTCATGTAAAGGGAATGAAAATGAACAAAATCTGGAAAACTGAGAACAAAACCTAGGGAATAAAAATCGTATTTACTTTCAATGTCTGCTTTCAAAATTGTTATCTAAAAGTGAAATATTTCTGTAATTTAGCATGGTAGAGGGTATATCGGAGAAGACAATGGCATCCCACTCCAGTACTCTTGCCTGGAGAATCCCATGGGTGGAGGAGCCTGGAAGGCTGCAGTCCATGGGGTCGCTAAGAGTCAGACACGACTGAGCGACTTCACTTTCACTTTCACTTTCATGCATTGGAGAAGGAACTGGCAACCCACTCCAGTGTTCTTGCCTGGAGAATCTTGGGCGGTGGAGCCTGGTGGGCTGCCGTCTATGGGGTCAGATACGACCGAAGTGACTTAGCAGCAGCAGCAGAGGGTATGTGCTAATATATTCTTGCCTAACAAATTCGTTAGTACTAATTTTAGACCAACTCATAAAATACAGATGTTTGAAGAATGAGCAAGTGGATGAGTTTGTTCTTCAAGTACATTGTGACTACAGTGATGCACCAGCATCTCGAGTGCCTCTTAGTATAGTTACAAGGGCATGCCTTCTGTAGTGAGGTTGCCTGGGTTCAAATTTCCACTTTCTTTTTCTAGTAAGAGTCGTCAGGAAATGTCTTAATCTATTTGTGCCTAAATTTCTTCACATATTAAAAGAGGAATTTTAGTAGTATTTGTTGTTCAGTCACTAAGTTGTGTCCGACTTTTTGTGACCCCATGAACTGCAGCATGTCAGGCTTCCCTGTCCTCCATGACCTACTGGAGTTTGCTCAAATTCATGTCCACTGAGTCAGTGATGCTATTGACCATCTCACCCCCTCCACCTTTTGCCTTCAGTCTTTCCCAGCATCAACTTCTTTTTCAGTGAGTCGGCTCTTTGCCTCAGGTGGCTGAAGTATTCGAGCTTCAACTTTATCATCAGTCCTTCCAATGAATATTCAGGATTGATTTCCTTTAGGGTTGATTGGTTTGAACTCCTTGCAGTCCAAGGGAATTTAAAGAGTCTTCTCCAGCACCACAGTTTGAAAGCATCAATTCTTTATGGTCCAGCTCTTACATCCATACATACATGACTATTGGAAAAACCATAGCTTTGACTCTACAGACCTTTGTCAGCAAAGTGTCATCTTTGCCTTTGAATACACTGTCTAGCTTTGTCATAGCTTTCCTTCCAAGAGCAAGCATTTTTTAATTTTGTGGCTACAGTCACTGTGTACAGTGATTTTGAAGCCCAAGAAAATAAAATCTGAAACTGCTCCACTTAACCCCCTTCTATTGGCCACGAAATGATGGGAACAGATGCAATGATCTTAGTTTTTTATAATATTGAGTTTAAAGTCAGGTTTTTCACTCTAATCTTTCACCTTCATCAAGAGGCTCCTTAGTTTCTCTTCACTTTCTGCCATTAGAGTGGAACCATCTGCATATCTGAGGTTGTTGATACTTCTCCCAGAAATATTGATTCCAGCTTTTGATTCATCCAAGGTATTTTGCACGATGCACTCTGCCCAGAAGTTAAATAAGCAGGGTGACAATATACAGCCTTGACACAATCCTTTCCCAATTTTGAACAAGTCAGTGGTTCCAAGTCTGATTCTAACTATTGCTTCTTGACCTACATACAGGTTTCTCACCACACAGGTAAGGTGGTCTGTATTCCCATCTCTTTAAGAATTTTTCACAGTTTGTTTTTGACCCACACAGTCAAAGGCTTTCATGTACTAAATGAAGCAGAAGTAGATGTTTTTCTGGGATTCCCTTGCTTTTTGTCTCTGATCAAAGGAATGTTGGCAATTTGAAGTTAAAAGACACTTGCTCCTTGGAAGGAAAGCTATGACAAACCTAGATAGCTTATTAAAAAGCAGAGACATCACTTTGCCGACAAAGGTCCCCATAGTCAAAGCTATGATTTTTCCAGTTGTCATGTAGAGATGTGAGAGTTGGACCACAAAGAAGGCTGAGCACTGAAGAATTGATGCTTTTGGCTTGTGGTGCTGGAGAAGACTCTAAAATCCCGGGGGTTGCAAAGGGATCAAAGTAGTCAGTCCTAAAGGAAATCAACCTTGAATATTCTTTGGAAGGACTGATGCTAAAGCTCCAATACTTTGACCACCTCAGGGGAAGAGCTGACTCACTGGAAAAGACCCTGGTGCTGGAAACCACTGAAGGCCAAAGGAGAAGGGATGTCAGAGGCTAGATGGTTAGATCACTGATTCAAGGGACAGGGATTTGAGCAAACTCCAAGACATCATGGAGGACAGGAGAGCCTGGTGTGCTGCTGTCCATGGGGTCACAAACGTCGGATAAGACAGCCGCTGAACAAGAACAAGCAACAAAACTTTGGGGGCTAATCACCTTCAAGTAGTTTATCTGTATTTCATTTTATTAGTTCCATTTATATCAACTGTATTTTTATCCTGGTTCTTAGAGCTTTACCAGATGATTATTTCATTTCCATCATAAAGAGACTTTCAGTTGAGATGGAGCTGCGTATAATTCCTTTTTCCTTTTTTTTTTTGGTTGAGTTTTTGTTGCTTTACAGTCGTGTTGCCGATCATTCCTTCTATTCCCAGTAGAGGGCAGCAAAATACACATGCACAAACACACACACCAAAAACAAGCTGTGACAACTTACTACATTAATCATATAAACTGTCGCTGTGTATAGTTAGCCTGAACATTTTTTCAGTTTTGTAAGTACAGTTAGATTTACATCCTTAAAATAGAATTGTTCCAAGGGAGAAAAGAATCACGAGATTTTTATAAATTGAAAACCTAAGCCAGAGGGAATGAAGCCACTTATACCTTGATGTCTTGCTGGTCCACTTTATCTTGGAGTGATTTAGTTTATTGAAGTAGAGTACTCTGGCTAGGACGTTTGATGATATCTTCAGAGCGATAACTTTTCAGGGAGGGGTAGCAGCTCACTTTTTGGAGTCTTCAATTACAGGTCTGTCTCTTTGGCTGCGGTCTCAGCTGCTTTATGTCTGAGGAAGTCAGAAAACCGGCCTTGCCGTTATGCAGTGATTCCAGTGAAGAGTCAAACGTCACACCCTCTAATCTGGGACAGCACGTGGTATAAATCGTTCACACAACAGATGAGCAGCTCTGTGGCTAAAACATTAACAACCGAATTGTTGACGGTTATGAGGCATGATGGAGAAACAAAGAAACTCAAAGTCTGTTGGCAGTTTAAAAACAGAAGACCAGACACAAACCCAGACTTCAGTTAAACTGAGCTGCAAAGGCTTTAACAAAACATTTTCTTAAATGCTACATACAAAATTTTCTTTTGCTCCAAACAGCACATTTGAAATAAGGAACGTTACTGTTCCTACGCACTAAGGTATTTTTGATCCCCACCTTACCTTCCCTTAAAGTAAGTTTTCATGTAAAAATTTTGAGTAAATAGATTTCAAAAGGACAACTTGAAGTAGCTGACAGAAGTCTCATTCTGAATAAGAGAGAGTGACAAGCAGTGACAAGATGCTTTCCCCATCTTGAAGGAGGAAACAGACAGAACAGGCTTCTTGAAAGCAAGAATCCATCTTGGACTTTGAGCTACATGCCCTGTATCTACGGAAACGACATACCAACTGGAAAACCAGAACCCCCCCTCCCATGGAAGAGCCCCAGTGCTCGTACCTAGACTCTTTGTCACCTAAAAGAATACCCTAATTATCTGTGTAACTGAATAGAATCATAAATTCTATTATGCTTATTGGGNCTGTGAGCCTTTGGAAAGGAAAAGCAATAGATCCTGATGCCTGCCCAGCAGGCAAGGAGTGGACCCTAGACACTTGTGCACCTCACCTTTTCCATCCTCCAGGTACTAGCAGGTGCCAGAACGAGGCTATCCCCAGGCCAGCTGCAAGCTGGTATTTTCCTTTCGGGACAACCCATGCTTCGGGAACAGAGAGATCATTAAGGAGTACCTCTTTGGCATCGCTGGTGCAACCTGACTCCCATGGTGATGTGAGTAGGTGGGAGATGGTGTTGGATACACTGCCTACCTGATTCTTTGCTGTCTCCCATGTCCTCCTTCAGGATATAGCGCATGTACGTCCTCTCTGGTCCAATGCTTCTGTGAGGATGGGTGGGGAGCTCCCAACCTCAGCCAGNTGAGTAGGTGGGAGATGGTGTTGGATACACTGCCTACCTGATTCTTTGCTGTCTCCCATGTCCTCCTTCAGGATATAGCGCATGTACGTCCTCTCTGGTCCAATGCTTCTGTGAGGATGGGTGGGGAGCTCCCAACCTCAGCCAGAAACCAGCAGTGTGAACGTCCTCAACTGGTTCTTGGACCACAACTCTCCAGGATGTAACAGGATTGCTGCGGTGAGGTTCATCTGGGCTTCCCCAGAATGGATAATTGGTGTTGGGGTTCTTGGCTGCACATGGGAGGGCTTGGTGCTGGTCATTCATATGCTGTCCTCCCCTGCTCCTCTGCTTGCTGATCTGTGCAGCCAGCCATCTGATAATTGGCGAGGGCTTGTGAGTTAATCCCCTGCATTATTACCCCCAGGAAGAATAACCTGACATGAGACATAAATGACAAGACACAGAGGAAGTGAGGGGGTGAAGAGGTGAGGGCTGAAAGCAGATTGTTGTAGAGGCCAGGACCCTCTCTTCACCCCAGTGGGGAAGCTCAGGCTTATGCAACCTTGATGCAGAGCCTGGATTCATGTCATGAGGGTAACAGGTGAGAGGCTGAGACTGGACGCTTGGGGACTTCATGTGTCCTAGTCTCAT
>SJYV01051371.1:58776-103510 GCA_006410875.1 Neotragus pygmaeus | reverse complement strand
TGGCAATTTGATCTCTGGTTCCTCTGCCTTTTCTAAAACCAGCTTGAACATTTGGAATTTCACAGTTCACATATTGCTGAAGCCTGGCTTGGAGGCTTTCAAGCCATAATTTCTTTAATTATGGCTGGATAATATCAATACATTTATTGAAGCAGGCTCACACAAGCTGCTGAAAGCAAATGACAGAGGAAGTGTGGCTTGAAGGATGCTTTTTTATTATGGGACTTCCATTTAACAGTGTGTAATTGTTTTCACAATTTGAGGTACAAGTGCAATAAAATGATAGAACTTTCTTTACTTCCCTGAACTACATGTGTTCAGTCTCTCAAACATGTCTGACCCTTTGTATCCTCATAGACTGTAGCCCAACAGGCTCCTCCATCAGTGGAATATTCCAGACAAGAATACTGGAGCGAGTTGCCATTTCTTATTCCAGGGGATCTTCCTGCCCCAGGGATTGAACCCATGTCTTCTGCATCTCCTGTATTGCCAGGCAGATTCTTTACTACTAGCATCACCTTTCTGTGTTGTGTTTAGTCGCTCAGTCATGTCTGACTCTTTGTGACCTCATGGATTTCAGCCTGGCAGGCTCCTCTGTCCATGGGATTCTCCAGACAAGAATGCTGGAGTGTGTTGCCATGCCCTCCTCCAGGGGATCTTCCCAACCCAAGGATCAAACCCTGGTCTCCTACACTGCAGGCAGATCCTTTACCCTCTGAGCCGCTAGGGAAGCCCCAACCACATAAAGGATCACAAGTTAAAAAGAAAAGGATAGTATTCTCATACATCCTCTGCTTTTATTTCTTCTTTATTTTCTAGGATCCTCAAAACAATAGGATTTTTCAATGGCAAAATGTGACCTCTTCTCAAAATATTACCGAACTCTCATTCCAATTGATTTTAGAACCAGTGTTTGGAGATTACTCTATTGTCGTGAAAGAAAAATCAGGAAAGACATTGACACACCAATTTACTGTTAATAGAAATGGTAACCAATTGCTAATTATGATTGCTGTCTTATATAATTGAAGTATCCAAAGAACTGTTCAACAATATAACTTTTATGTTAGAATTAGACAAATTACATTGTTTGATTTGCTTTTCTGCAATTTTCCTTTCTTGTCCTTCTATATTTTATTGTCTCTGCTTTCTTGCTCATCATTCATTGCCTGTATGCTTATTCTGATCCCTTCCTTTTCTCCTGAGGAAATATCCCATTTTTTTTAGAATAAAGACAACCATCTAGAAAGGATCTAAAGGACTACAGCAAACAAAATGTGAAGTTCCAAGAATAGGGCAAAGAAAGGAAAGGGGAATTATTTATCACTGAGACACAATCACCCACTGATGGAATTTGGAGGAGTTGAACCATGATCTATACAGAGGCATACATAGAAAAATGTGATGTGTGGAAACACATTTACATGGTTGTAATCATTTTTGCTCAGCAGTGTGTGAGAGCTGAAGTAACATTATATTTCTCTTTGTTTCCAGTGTTGCCCAAGTTTGAAGTTAAGGTCAGTGCACCACAAACAATAACTATTTCAGATGATGAGTTCCAAATCAGCACATGTGCTAAGTAAGTATTCAAGAGATTTAACTCCACCTGTCAATACAAGGCTTAGAGGAAACAAAAAATGAGATCAATCATGTAAACATGTATCTGCTTATATTAAAAGTATTAAAGAAGTAATGGATTGTCACTGTAATATTTGAAAAATATTGAAAAATGTGAGATATTACCTAAAATTAATCACATTAACTGCCATTAACACTTTATTTTTCTCTGGTCTTTTATGAGTACTTTCAACAATTATACTTTTTTACCCACTCCAGTTAAGAAAACCTGTCACTATGTAATGCCAGGCTTTTCATGTATTCCATTTCCTCGCTGCATAAACATATCTCTATGTGGCTCTACCAAATTTATCTAACCACTCTTTTATTATATGACACGCAGCCTGTTTGATTTTGTTTTCCCAGTGACAAAGTTATAGTAATGTCTTTGTGTATAAAATGTAGCATTTTAATTAAAAATTATTTACTTAAGGAAAGTTTCCAGAATTGGATTTACTACAACAAAAGTGTAACAATACTATGACAAATATGTAACATTCTTTTAGTTTTTTGACTGCCATATTGATCACTGAGTATGTTGTGCTGGACAGCTTGTCTAAAGCACCTTGCCTCATTGAATCTTCATCATCAGTGGATGTTTTCACTAAAAAAAAAAAAAAAAGAAAGAAAGAAAAGAAAGAAATATTGAAAATATCATAGTGGAGAAAAAGGCACTTTATCAATTTAATTTTAACTAATTTGAATCCACTTGATGTAAAAAAGGAATTCTTATGTGACTTGATAAATTGTTATTTTCTTTTGAGGGGATTATTTCTAATGCCTTGCCCTTCCTCAAATTTCTAATTATAGTAAAAAAAAAAAAAGAGCTAATATTTATTGAATGCCAATGAATGCGCTAAGCATTACATTTGTTAACTTTCTCACCATGTCACTGTGAGAAAGGGGCTATTATCAACTCAGTTTTATAAAGAAAAATAATGAGACAGAGAATTGAAATAACTTATCAACATTAATGGGGTTTTTTGATGGAAAAAGTACAATTTAGACCTAGGCTATCTAAGTTCAGTTTCTCTCCTAACCAAGACCTCTATTATACTTTATATAAATAATTGAAAATGTTAATATTTACCATATTTGTTAAACATTGTTTATTTAACTAATGACATGNTTTTGATGGAAAAACTACAATTTAGACCTAGGCTATCTAAGTTCAGTTTCTCTCCTAACCAAGACCTCTATTATACTTTATATAAATAATTGAAAATGTTAATATTTACCATATTTGTTAAACATTGTTTATTTAACTAATGACATGAAAAGTACCTGCCTTTGAATATTTTCAGTAGTATATTAAAGATACATTGGTAAAGGGCAACCTGGTAGAAACATGGGGATTTTGCTGAGAATACCCTAAGGAATCTTAGAAACAGTTTCTATTCTTTAAAAAAAAAATGTTCTTTGGACTCTAGGAAAACAATCATAATATTTTTCTGAGTTTCAGTGAAGAACAGCTGATCATGTGCCAGAATTTTGTAAATGTAATGTATGAGATATTATAGATTATCTGTCTTAAAAATAATGGGATAATCAATATAAGGATCCGAAACTCGTTTCACCAGAAAAATCCTACAGAAAACCAGATTTGTCAGTGGGATTAACATCTATAATTTATCTGCTGAATGGTATGTTGTAACACTGCAATGCACTTTATAGGGGTAGTCAAAATATTTTATCAAGTATCACCTTCCAAAGACTTCCTAAAACTAAATGTTGATATGAAATTGGGATTTATTTTTTTTAATTTATTTATTTTAATTGGAGGCTAATTACTTTACAATATTGCATTGGTTTTGCCATACATCAACATGAATCCGCCACGGGTGTACATGTGTTCCCAATCTTGAACCCCCTCCCACCTCCCTCCCCATACCATCCCTCTGGGTCATCCCAGTGCACCAGCCCCAAGCATCCTGTATACTGCATCGAACCTGGACTGGCAATTCGTTTCTTATATATTATACATGTTTCAATACCATTCTCCCTAATCATTCCACCCTCTCCCTCTCCCACAGAGTCCAAAAGACTGTTCTATACATCTGTGTCTCTTTTGCTGTCTTGCATACAGGGTTATTGTTACCATCTTTCTAAATTCCATATATATGCGTTAGTATATGGTATTGGTGTTTTTCTTTCTGGCTAACTTCACTCTGTATAATCGGCTCCAGTTTCATCCACCTTATTAGAACGGATTCAAATGCATTCTTTTTAATGGCTGAGTAACACTCCATTGTGTATATGTACCACAGCTTTCTTATCTATTTGTCTGCTGATGGACATCTAGGTTGCTTCCATGTCCTGGCTATTATAAACAGTGTTGTGATGAACACTGGCGTACACATGTCTCTTTCAATTCTGGTTTCCTCGGTGTGTATGCCCAGCAGTGGGATAGCTGGGTCATAAGGCAGAGGGATTTATTTATTTATTGACATGGAGTTTGGATTTATTGAAATGTTGATATGGAATTTGAATTTATTAAAACTTCCTTAATGTTATATTCTACTCAGATCTGACATTAAACAGTGTGTCAGTATCAGCAATAATCAAATCCTGCAACAGGACTAGAGAGTTGAGAGCAGAGCTAAACTTGCTCCATGCTTATTTCTGTGCAGGCTAAGAGAACATGATGAATGAATCAGTGTGTCCAGAAAATAACATCAGTGACTGAGTTGCCAACAATTAAGATTGCACAATACTGAATCATTGTTTCTTAACCATTCCCTGGGACTTAGCTTGGAATAACCAGAGGAAACAACAACAAATTAGATAATTTTAGCAAACCACCTCAGAGATGAATTAAACTTTTAAGAAGGNAAAAAAAAAAGAGCTAATATTTATTGAATGCCAATGAATGCGCTAAGCATTACATTTGTTAACTTTCTCACCATGTCACTGTGAGAAAGGGGCTATTATCAACTCAGTTTTATAAAGAAAAATAATGAGACAGAGAATTGAAATAACTTATCAACATTAATGGGGTTTTTTGATGGAAAAACTACAATTTAGACCTAGGCTATCTAAGTTCAGTTTCTCTCCTAACCAAGACCTCTATTATACTTTATATAAATAATTGAAAATGTTAATATTTACCATATTTGTTAAACATTGTTTATTTAACTAATGACATGAAAAGTACCTGCCTTTGAATATTTTCAGTAGTATATTAAAGATACATTGGTAAAGGGCAACCTGGTAGAAACATGGGGATTTTGCTGAGAATACCCTAAGGAATCTTAGAAACAGTTTCTATTCTTTAAAAAAAAAATGTTCTTTGGACTCTAGGAAAACAATCATAATATTTTTCTGAGTTTCAGTGAAGAACAGCTGATCATGTGCCAGAATTTTGTAAATGTAATGTATGAGATATTATAGATTATCTGTCTTAAAAATAATGGGATAATCAATATAAGGATCCGAAACTCGTTTCACCAGAAAAATCCTACAGAAAACCAGATTTGTCAGTGGGATTAACATCTATAATTTATCTGCTGAATGGTATGTTGTATCACTGCAATGCACTTTATAGGGGTAGTCAAAATATTTTATCAAGTATCACCTTCCAAAGACTTCCTAAAACTAAATGTTGATATGAAATTGGGATTTATTTTTTTTAATTTATTTATTTTAATTGGAGGCTAATTACTTTACAATATTGCATTGGTTTTGCCATACATCAACATGAATCCGCCACGGGTGTACATGTGTTCCCAATCTTGAACCCCCTTCCCACCTCCCTCCCCATACCATCCCTCTGGGTCATCCCAGTGCACCAGCCCCAAGCATCCTGTATACTGCATCGAACCTGGACTGGCAATTCGTTTCTTATATATTATACATGTTTCAATACCATTCTCCCTAATCATTCCACCCTCTCCCTCTCCCACAGAGTCCAAAAGACTGTTCTATACATCTGTGTCTCTTTTGCTGTCTTGCATACAGGGTTATTGTTACCATCTTTCTAAATTCCATATATATGCGTTAGTATATGGTATTGGTGTTTTTCTTTCTGGCTAACTTCACTCTGTATAATCGGCTCCAGTTTCATCCACCTTATTAGAACGGATTCAAATGCATTCTTTTTAATGGCTGAGTAACACTCCATTGTGTATATGTACCACAGCTTTCTTATCTATTTGTCTGCTGATGGACATCTAGGTTGCTTCCATGTCCTGGCTATTATAAACAGTGTTGTGATGAACACTGGCGTACACATGTCTCTTTCAATTCTGGTTTCCTCGGTGTGTATGCCCAGCAGTGGGATTGCTGGGTCATAAGGCAGAGGGATTTATTTATTTATTGACATGGAGTTTGGATTTATTGAAATGTTGATATGGAATTTGAATTTATTAAAACTTCCTTAATGTTATATTCTACTCAGATCTGACATTAAACAGTGTGTCAGTATCAGCAATAATCAAATCCTGCAACAGGACTAGAGAGTTGAGAGCAGAGCTAAACTTGCTCCATGCTTATTTCTGTGCAGGCTAAGAGAACATGATGAATGAATCAGTGTGTCCAGAAAATAACATCAGTGACTGAGTTGCCAACAATTAAGATTGCACAATACTGAATCATTGTTTCTTAACCATTCCCTGGGACTTAGCTTGGAATAACCAGAGGAAACAACAACAAATTAGATAATTTTAGCAAACCACCTCAGAGATGAATTAAACTTTTAAGAAGGAAGAAAATCGCCCACAGGCAAAAGTATTTTAATAAACTGCATTAGTATTCGCCAAAAACTTTTCAGATTATAAAAGGAGAATGTTTATTCTGATCTGTATGTAAACTTAAGCTACATATATTTTGGGTATATGTCAGCTTCTAGGTGATAACACAATGAGTTTTATCTGTTAATAAAAGACAATAAGAAGGAAATAAAATATGCTGGGGTATAACATTTGTGACCTGTTTAGAATCTTGACTCTATTTTACTTGTAATTGATATGTAGAGTTGATTATAGTGAGTTGGATTGAGTTAAAATATTAGAAGCACTGAGAACTGTTAAATAGATTAGTGGAAGAGAAAGAACATGGATTGTGGCCTGAGAAATATCTGAGTTTGAATTTTAATTCCATCAGTTACCACGTGGTGAAGAGAGATACTCGGTCTCAATTTACTAATCCATTAAATGAGATAACACACTTACATCTCAGGATCACTGGGAAAAATAAATGATATATGTAAACACCAATATCCAACTACTAGAAAAAATGTTATAATTAATACATTTAATAATACTCACTTTTACTGTATACTGATTTTAGATTTGTTTTTCTAAATACTAGTAGAAGGGATCCTTAAATAAGCTCAAAGCTCAAACAATCAACGTATTTGTCTTTGAATCTTTAAAAAGCTTGTATTATAGTCTTTTGTGTGTTTTGGGAGAAAATGAAATATTTATTTAATCCCACCCCGAAGGACAGAGTTCCCTAGTGGCTGAGACAGTAAAGAACCCACCTGAAATGTGGGAGACCTGGGTTCAGTCTCTGAGTTGGGAAGATCCCATGGAGGAGGGCATGGCAACCCACTCCTGGAGATTCCTGCCTGGAGAATCCCCATGGACAGAGGAGCCTGGCAGGCTGCAGTCCCTAGGGTCACAAAGAGTCGGACACGACTGAGCGACTAAGTACACACGCACTCCAAAAGACACTATACTTTTGGTCAGAGCATATCCAGTATATGCTAATCCTTTTATATTTACTGAGTGAGAAATGAGAAGTGTTATATAAAATATTAATCAAGAAGTACTTCATGATCCTGAGTAATTTATTTATATGTATATATCTTTTGTGCTAGAGCAAGTGTTGCAAGCAATTTTTAAAATATTTTTATCAGATTAAAAAATAACTTTTGAAACTCAATTTGATCATTAAGTCCAAGTCATTTAGATTTTGAATTTTACATTACTTTGAATTTGATTTTTTATAAAAACAACTGAATCCTCCTAACAGATTAAATGTCTAATTTAATCTAAATTCAGTGGAGAGGAGAGTGCAAATAGATGAGCTTCCTAATTGAATTTGGTAGTTGGGTAGACATAGTTTAGAGATTTCATATATAACTTATGAATAAGAGACCATGAAATATGACTGTGGTATTGTTCATATTACCAGTATATCTTCTCCTCCTAGGTATACCTTTGGCCAACCTGTACATGGGAAAGTCCAACTCCAGGTGTGCAGGGGATTTTTTTCCTCTGTGGTTTGTGAGAAAGACAAGAATGAAATATGTGAACAGTTTGTTGCACAGGTACAGATCATGATCTTTACTCCAAAAAATTAATTCTTGCTCATTTTCAATATTATTCTTTCTTTGATTCCATTTATAAAAGAGACTGAACAACACTATTTTCATGTTGTAGATAATGGAGGTTGTACATAGGTGAGGTAAAGAGTGAGAAGAAAATTCAAGCTATAATTCATTCTCTAGGCCAAGTTCATTGTTCTTCGCCTATGTATTCACAGAATTTTTAGAATTTGAAAGATCTTATTGTCTTTTTTTGTTTATACTGTTTAGGTGACCTCTCTGATCTTTCTTTGGAGTATCATAAACTATCCTTTACATAAATGAATCCCTGATGGCACTCACCATGCCACCTAGAATTGTCTTTATGAAAAAGGTTCACTTGCAAATAGCTGCAATTCAAAGTATCTATTTTATTACCTTAGATTTGAAGTTCACTTTTTAAGCCACCATTTGCTTTTTCAGTTTACAGTATCATAACATTAATGATCGTGGCCATCTCATTGAGGATCAGTTTTAGACTTCAAAAGTGAAATGTGTTTACACCATACAGTTTGTATTTTAATTCTGATTGTCCTAATCTCACTGAATTTTTGAACAGAAAATTACCTAAAGGCTTTTTGGTGAATATCAATATTTGATTAATACAGACAGAAACCTGTATTTTAGGTAGGGATTGCAGACTGAAAAAGACTGAATGGAATTCTTTCACATCAGAGAACATTATTCTATGGTGTGGTTATAATATAATTTTGTCAACCACTTTACCCAAGTGACGGGGATTTCATTCAACTAGTGTTTAATTTTTCCCCAGTGTTAAAAATGCAACAACAAATAATCTGCTAAAAATATCTTTATGTATGAGAAGTTTTATTTATTTGAAATAGACCCCTTGGAGCAGATTTCCTGAGTCAAAGTAGATAAATGGGTGGATAGATACAATCATATATGGATTTAATTTTTTAAAAATATTACTGCCAGCAATACATGAATTTAAAATGTTTTGCCATTTTCGTAGACAAAAATTTAACTTGTTTTAACTTGCATTAGCAGTGAGTTTTGGGCTTCCCTGGTGGCTCAGTGGTTAAGAATCTACCTGCTAATTCAGGAGATGTGGGTTCCATTCCTGGGCAGGAAGATCCCCTGGAGAAGGAAATGGCAACCCACTCCAGTATTCTTGCCTGGAAAATCCCATGGACAGAGGAGTCTGGTGGGATATAGACAAGAGTCAGACATGACTGAGAGACTAATCAACAACAGCAATAACCCATGAGTTTGAGAATATTTTCATATTTTTGTTATCAGTTTGGACTTCTTGTTTGAGAGCTCAATTATATCTGTTTTTCCTGTTGCTGTGAAATGGAAACTTTCTTGTTTTATGAATATTGCCCTCTAACCCTCTTGCCAGAATTAGAAAAACCTGTTCACGGCGATGAAGAATCTACATGCCACAAGAAAGATCCAGTGAAGCCAAAAAAAAAGTACCCTCTAGTCTCGAAGCGAAATTTTTTCAAGTTTTTATTTAAATATTGACTTTGTGGTATTTTTGAAATACCAGAGCTCCTAATGTTTATGGGCTCTCAGCCTTAAAAAAAGATCTTACCTGCCTTTGTATTGTACATTTAATAATCTATTATAAGATTTTAAAAATTTATCTAATCAACATATAATTTTTATTAAGTTCTAAAATAATTTTCTTTTCTTCCAGATGGATTTTCATCTGTGTTAGTATCTACCTCTTGTCCAATTTTGCCCTCCTAAATCATATCATAAAAATGTTCATCTATTTTGTTGGTCTTTAACTTCTGCTTTCACCTTTTTCCTAATATTACTTTCTGTTTCTGCATAATTTATTTTCATTTTCACATTACTCTTTTCCTTAAAATTTTAGTTTATTAGTTCAAAAAGTGTTAGTTGCTTCTGGTTTAAAAAAAATTCAGTGTTCTTACATTTTCAGTTAATCACAACATAACAGCAAAGATTTTGATGCAAAGTATTCGTCCCTTAACAATCGCAACATCTAGATTATTATTGATTTACTTCACGTGGTCTCTTTGACTCAGGGATGACTGAAAAAATTTTCCTCTTAATTTCAAAGCTATTAAAGTTCTTCTGATTACTTTTTATTATTTCTTTTTCATTTGTATTTTAAACAGACACACTTGACCTTTTTTGTTGTTGTTGATTTTATAGCTGATAGTTCAGAGCACCACATATTCTGGAATCAGAATGCCTGGTTAGCTCCACCACCTCCCAGCTGTGTGACCTCATACATAGCCAACCTGGGCTTCATTCATTTATCCATGTAAAGGAAATGATAATAGTGACTTGTTCATATCATGGTTCTGAGGATCAATGAATTGATATATCCCTCTAATGTTTTACATTTGAAATTAATAAACACTATATTTTAAAATCTATATCTCTCTAATTACTTTTGCCACTACTGAAAGATTATCTACAGATTTTTCTTTATTTCATTTCACTTTACACTAGTAGCTATTTTAAAAATCTTTATTGAAATATAGTTGATTTACCATTTCATACAAATTTCATATGTACAGCAAAGTGATTACTTGCACACATATATATAAATACATATATTATTTCTTTTGTATTATTCTTTTACATTCTTTTCCCTTATAGGTTATTATCACATACTAAGTATAGCTTCCTATACTATACATAGGGCCCTTGTTGGTTAACTATCTGTATATAAGTAGTGTGTATATTGTAATCCCAAACCTCTGATTTATCCCTCCCCTCTTCCCCTTTAATAATCACAAGTTTATTTTCTATGTCTGTGAGTCTGTTTCTATTTCATAAATAAGTTCATTTGTATTCTCTTTTTTAGATTCCACATATAAATGAAATCATATATTCATCTTTTTCCTAACTTCCGTCCCTTAGTATGATAATCTCCTGGTCCATCCATGTTGCTGAATATGGCATTATTTCTTTCTTTTTGTGGCTGAGTAATATTTCATTGTATACACACACCAGATGTTTCCTTTTTTAAATGAACAATTTACCTTGAAGTGTTTTGGTGTCACATGTTTGAAGAGTGCTTCTTCTCCATCTGTTCTTAATACTTCTGAAGTATTAAGGAAATTTTAATTTCTCAATCCTAAAATATTATTCAGTTCCATTTTTCATTCTTGAATTTGTTCCCATCAATGTCTCCAGGAGAATATCCCTGAAATCTGTAAAATATGCATTACTTCCACTTTGTTTTCATTACTGATGAAACTCCCCCCAACCTCCTCCTCCTTGTTTTGTAATTCTTGGTCATTGCACCAAGTTTGTGAGTTGGAGCCATGGAGCAATTGAGGGAGTTACATATCTATGCTGAAACTCCATATTTTTTAGAGACTTTTAAATACCTAAACTTTTCATTACACTTTCTCTTCTTTTCAGTTGAAAAATGGTTGTGTTTCTCAAATTGTAAATACAAAAGTCTTCCAACTCTACCGTTCTGGACTTTTCATGTCATTTTATATCACCACAACTGTTACGGAAACTGGGACAGGTAATGCTCCTGTTTTATGGGCAATCTGGGGCTAAATGCAGTTCCCTGAGAGACATTTACTGAGTTAACAATGTTCACAAAATACAGATCAATAATTTTTCAGCATGTGGAGTACATTGCCAATAGGTCAACTTGAGCATTGCTTTTGAATAAGATTTTCCTAATAATACGTAAAATTATTAAGTAAATGCTCTATGTTTATATCTCATCTGTGCTTGTGTCAGTGAGACAGAGGGGCTTGACAGGTGAAAAAATTAGGTATCTCTTTATAATTTTGTGTAATAATCAACTGCTAAGGCCTAGTTTTTTATTTAATGTATATTTTACAATCTACATCTAGTAGGTCAAATCCAGCTCTTTGCCTGTTTATGTAAATAAAGTTATATTGGAATACGACCATATTTGCTCACCTTGCATAAGAGTGACAACAAAATTGAGTAGTTGTGAGAGGGGCTTGTGAATCATGGGCTTAGAATAATAACTATCAGATCCTTTATAGAACTTTGCCAACTTCCGACTTAATACAACTGGATATTTGCAAAGGCAAAAATTATTAGTGAAAAATCTGCACATAGTGAGTGTGCAATAAATATTTGTTTAAAAAATGAAACAGAAAAAGCAGACTGTGAGATTTAATTTGAGGTAGTAAAACCAGATTCAGTTACTATTTCTTGTTACTTAAAAATGATTGCTGCTGCTGCTGCTGGTAAATCACTTCAGTCGTATCCGATTCTGTGCGACCCCATAGACGGCAGCCCACCAGGCTCCACCATCCCCGGGATTCTCCAGCAAGAACGCTAGAGTGGGTTGCCATTTCCTTCTCCAATGCATGAAAGTGAAAAGTGAAAGTGAAGTCGCTCAGTCGTATCCGACTCTTAGCGACCCCATGATCTGCAGCCTACCAGGCTCCTCCATCCATGGGATTTTCCACGCAAGAGTACTGGAGTGGGGTGCCATTGCCTTCTCCTAAAAATGATTGAGATAATATTATTTATAAACTTCTTTGTGTAAATCTTCTTGATCAATATTATAATGGCCTTCATAATGGATGCTTGACACATTTATATTGTGACTTAAATATGCTTGCCTCTGTTTATGACATGCTTTTTTGGTATCACAACACATTTCTACTTACTTTGCTATCAGATGTATTTTTTTGAATCTGGAAAAAATGTGAAAACAGTTACCTTGCAGGCTAATAATGATTTTGGAAGTGAAGCCTTATTTTTGAAATTTCTATGGTATTCTCCATCATAAGAAGAGTTCCAAGCCAGAAATGACTAGAATGGTAGGAGGAAGGACATTGAGTGTTCTCTCCTCTTTCTGATTCAAATATTTTCATGCTAATTACATTATTCAGCTTGATGAATTATATAACCCAATAGTACTCTGTAACCTGCTCCTAGCACCCACACCTCCCTTTCAATGTAGAACAAGAATATAATTTTGTGTATGTGCATTTTGCACATATACAAACAAAATCTAAGTTATTTGTTCTTCTGAAATTCTTGATCAAATGACATATTTCCCATAACACTGCTTTTCATTTCTTGCAGGTGTGCAGATCAGCAAAAAGTCTTCTATTTTTATCACTCCAGTGCTTGGAAGTGTGAGCTTCGAGAACATGGACCCTTTCTATAGAAGAGGAATTCCTTATTTTGGAACTGTGGGTTTGAAAAAAAAAGTGTTTTCATTTCATTTTCTTAGTTCATAGATTTCCTTTTGAAAATTTCTGGACACTTTTTTCCTACTTTCATAATACATGTGTAGCATGACTGCATAAGATATATTGGAAAAAGTCCTAGGCTGAAAGAAAGCAATAGATACAATTATATATATCTCCATATCATATATTTTTAAATAGAACATCTTTTTGCCGAATGGAATTTAAAATAATTACAAATAAACAATCACATTTGCAAATAGAAAATCCTTTCTTGGTAGAAATAGGACATTTTAATTTAAAAAATTAATGCTTCTTTTTTGTGTGTGTGCAGCTTAAATTTTCCGGCCCTAATAATGTTCCCATGGTCAACAAGTTATTGCAGTTGGAGCTCAATGACAGATTGGTAGGAAACTACACCACAGATGAGAATGGTGAAGCTCAGTTTTCCATTGATACTTCTGATACATTTGATCCGGAGTTTCGTCTGAAAGTAAGACATCAGAGTGGATGAGATCCCACAGAAGAAATGAATGTTAGGAATTTTGAAGATTAGAAATCTCTTAAAAGATACCTTGCATTGAAAATACATTTTAATACACTTTAACATTTAGTATTTTATGTTTGTTCATTAAATAATACGTTAAAATTCTTATTCAAGATAACAGCCAATTACTATTATTATAAATTCTCCAATAACCAATATTTTCCTCTGAGAAAGTAGAAATAGCTCATAAAGATGATTTGGCTTCTTTCCTTTGACCATTTTGAGCATAGATAAGAGAGATACTATGATTTCTCCTTTTTTGTGTAAACAGAATTTTGCATTTAAACAATTGGTTAGTGTTCAAATGTAACTGAAAGGCACAAGGCCTAATGACAAACTGAGATAAACAACTCATTGTAGGCCTGATGAAACAGACGCACAACTAAGGTTCTGTTTTATATATGAAAAGAGGGGAGTACTTTTATTATGTTGCTGCCAGAAACAGCTCTGCAATGTTAAGCACAAGCTAAGATTCTTCCCTGCCCTGAAGAGATAAGAGGCTTTCCATTCTATAATAATAACTGTCCCCGGAAGATCTTTTATACCTCTACAACCCATTTGCTTTCTTTTATCTTCTCAGGCCACATATATCAGACCCCAAAGCTGCTACCTTCCCAGCTGGTTAATTCCAGAGTACATGGATGGCCATTTCTCAGTCCAACGCTTCTACTCACGAACCAGCAGCTTCCTGATGATTGAGCCTGAACCCAAGGAGCTTAGATGCAATCAAGAGAAGATTGTTACTATACATTACTCGCTAAACAGTGAAGCATACAGGGATGATTCAAACATCAACTTCTTCTATTTGGTAAGTCTCAGTGGGTCGATTCATGGATCTTGTCTAATTGTCTGCTTAGCCCAGTACAGCTCAGAACCTATGCATCAGTTGGGCCATGTTAATCAGATTGAACCAAGCTTCTTCCTTTGCTGGTGAGTACTACTGGGTCCACGAAGAACAAACCCAGAAATAAACACACAAAAATATCCAAGGTCATTTCAGTTTTCCAAGGTTGAAAAGCTTAATTATTTGTTTATTTTAAACTTTTTATTTTGCACTGGGGTATGGCTGATTAACTAAGTTGTGATTGTTTCATGTGAACAGCGAAAGGACTCAGCCATACATATACATGTATCTATTCTTCCCCAAATCCTCTTCCCACCCAGGTTGCCACATAATATGGAGCAGACTTTGCTATGCTATACAGTAGGTGCTTGTTGGTTATCCATTTTAAATACAGCAGTGTGTACATGTCCGTCCCAAACTCCCTAATTATCCCTTTCCCCACAACATTTCCCCCTTCCAGGTCAACCATAAGTTCATTCTCTAGGTCTGTGAATCTGTTCCTGGAAAACTTTATTACTCAGAGTCTGCTATTTTATGCACTCAGTTCTAACTCACGTTAAATATATACATACCCTTCAGGAGAATAAAGTATTAGACAGCTACCAGAGAGCAAAGTAGAAGGCTGACTTTGATGAGCAATAAAAAGAATTAGCCCTTTTGGTTTGGACCCTATCCATTTTATCTCTATAAGGTTATGGAAAGGTAAAAATCTACAAACTTGGAAATTAGGACACCTGACTGGAATCCTCTCCCCTCTCCTATGTATTAAGTGAGCTAGTTGCTCTTTGGCAGATTGTTTAAACTCTCGAGGCCTTAACTTTTTCACATATTTGTCACTGGAAGGAAAAACAAAAGACTTTGCTCCAAGGGTAAGTATTACATGTCAGGCAGTGTTATAAGGTGTTTGTTTTTGTTTGTTTGTTTTTTTAATTAACTCATTAATCAGCCCTATGAGTATCTTCTTTTTATAAATAAGGGAACAGAGGCAAAGAGGTGAGATGACTTGGCCTATTTGAAACCACTTAGTCTCAACGGTTTCAGGGCTTTATTCACCCTTCCATGGTGACTGGCATATCACTCACCAAGTTTCCCGCACATAATCAGCTCTCAGTCAACTGTGGTCACTTGCTCTGTTCCTTCCCAAGTTGTGAAAGAGCCCTTTTCATATTTGTGTGTAAAAACTATTTTATCTTAGAGAATAGAATCATGATTAGGTCATTCATTATCTAATAATAACATGATACCTGAGAAATTGAATATTTCCTGCCATATCAGTAAACAAAGAATGTCACAGTCATCAGCAGCTATAGCCACCATGGTTAGTGAGCTGGTGAGCCATGAAGGGACTTGGTAAAGAAAAGTACTGGGAGTTGGTGATGGACAGGGAGGCCTGAGGTGCTGCAGTCCATGGGGTTGCAAAGAGTCTGACACGACTGAGAGACTGAACTGAACTGAGAAGCAGTGTCACTCACTGCAGGAAGTGACTGAGGAAGTGAGTGAGCCCTGAGGAAACCTCAGAAATGAAAATACAGGATATTAGGCCCAGATAGCTGGGGTACATATCAGAGGAATAATTTCAGTGAGCCCAGAATCTTGCATCTTCCCATACATTGAAAAGTGCTAAATTCCTTAACTTGGGAAATCTGGTTTTCATTAATTAACAATAACCTTTTGATATACCTGCATTTTGTTGCAAGACTTCCCTCGGCTCCTCTGAGCAGGTCTCTCAGTTTTACTTGAAATGCTTTCTCCCAGGACTGAAATTCTAAAAATTCCCAGCAAATAAGGTATAACTCTCAACTTTTAGGTTGTGAATATTTTTTTAAGTCCACACACCATATTATCTAACATGCTATCACATGCTGTTTTCTTTGATCTGCACAGGTTATGGTGAAAGGAACTATCATCCTCAGTGGACAGAAGGAGATCAGAAACAAAGGTGTATATAAAGCATTGATTTTTTTTTTTTTAAACATGCACTCTACCTTCATTTTTCTGTCTTTTAAAGAAATATTACTGTGATTCTAGTCAAAAAGTTAGGAAGGGCACTTAGCATTACAATTTGTAGACAGAGGGCCAGGGTAACCTGCTAAATATTTCAGTGAAAGAGATTTCAACCTGTTTCTGATTGCTAGGCTATCAGGTACAATATGGAAAAAGTGATGTCCAAAACTCAAACATTGTTATTGTCTAAATTATGCAGTCTTCCTTCATATATATACTTCCCATTCATTGATTGACTGTGGCTTCCCAGATAGCTCAATAGTGAAGAATCCACCTATCAATGTAGGAGATGTGGGTTCAGTCTCTGTGTTGGGAAGATTCCCTGGAGGAGAAAATGGCCACCCACTCCAGCATTCTTGCCTGGAAAATCCCATGGACAGAGAAGCCTGGCGGGTTACAGTCTATGGGGTTGCAAAGAGTCAGACATGACTTAGCAACTGAGAATGCACACAATTTATTGAATAATTAATTGATTTGCCTTATAAAATAAAGTCCGATTTGCTCTTTCTATCCATAAGCCATTCTTTTTTTATCTAAGTGTACCCAGTGAGTCAGGAAACTTCTGGTACTGTGTCTGCTGCTCATCTCTCATATTTACACAGCCTGGAAGGGAAACCTCTCCTTCCCCATCAATGTCAATGCTGATCTGGCTCCTGTGGCTGACATGCTTGTCTACACTCTTCACCCCAGTGGGGAAATCGTAGCTGACAGTGTCAAATTCCAGGTGGACAAATGCTTTAAAAACAAGGTGAGTTCTCTCCTATTTTTTGCATGTTCTGAGTGAGAGGAGTGGACAGTTTACTCCCTGGTGTCTCCTTGTTTGTTGTCTGCTTATAACCTTTACATGGTCATCTCACAATCAGCATTTGCACAGCTCAGTTATTATGCGATGAATCATCAAACAGAATGAACCACTTTTGACAGCAGTGCCAATCCTGAGATGGCATGAGGGTTGGTGAAGGCAGTGTCCCTGTGATGATAGAGAATTAAGGGGGAGAGTGGGCATGAGAAATAAAGGTACAGAAATCTTTAAAGATTTACTTGGAAAAGATCAGACATAGTCCAACTACTGGGTTGGCCAAAAATATTCGTTTGGGTTTTCTATGAGATGCTATGGAAAACCATGAATGAAATGCTTGGCAAACCCAACATTTTCATGTAAAATACTCTTACTCCTTCCTTTTCTTCCTTAATTTTAGGTTAGCATAAAGTTCTCGAAGGAGCAGGGACTACCAGGCTCCAGCACTGGTCTCCATCTTCAGGCATCCCCTGACTCGGTCTGTGCCCTCTGGGCTGTGGATAAAAGCATTCTCCTACTGAAGTCAGAACAGCAGCTGTCGGCTGAAAGTGTAAGTTCCCAGATTTCCTCAAGTCTTATGCTCCAGATGATGTTTTTATTTAAAATGGAACAGGTTAAAAATGTCAAACATTGTCTTTCTTTGTCTTTCCATAGATTGCCCACTTAATTATTTTTCTGGGACGGCTCAGGACTCAACAATAAAGAATTCTATGGATAGTTATAACGGGTTAGGGATTATACAACTGTAGATGTAACCATATACATGAAAACCTACAGTTAAATCTCAGTATCAAAGAGTATGCTTGGACATTCTGTTATATGTTAATAGATCTTATATTTTCATAAGCATTTCCAAACCAGCAATTTCAGAATATTTCATCAAAGTCAGTTCAATTAAAAACTATAGGATATTTTAATTTCCCATTTTTTTCATTTGTTTTTCATTACTTTTTTTTTAATTGGAGTATAATTGCTCTGCAATGTTATGTTAGTTTTTACTATACAACAAAGTGAATCAGTTATATGTATACATATTTCCCATCCCTCTTTTTTAAAATTTATTTTTAATTGAAGGATAATTGCTTTACAATATTGTATTAGTGTCCACTGTACAACAAGGTGAACCAGCTATATGTGCACATGTACTCCCTCCCCCTCAACTCTCCCAGCACCCTCATCCCATCCCTCTACAGAGCATCCCTCCAAGAGCACTGAGCTGAGCTCCCTGGACTGTACAGCATCTTCCCACTAGCTCTCTGTTTTACACATGGTAGCATATATCTGTCAGTTCTGCTCTGGCAATTCATCCCAGTTCTCTATGTCTGTGTTTCTATTCTTGCCCTGCAAGTACATTCTCACATTTTGAAGTTGCATCTTTTCCTTCCCCTAAAGATCTTATTACTGCTGCTGCTGCTGCTAAGTCACTTCAGTCGTGTCCTGACTCTGTGCGACCCCATAGATGGCAGCCCATCAGGCTCCACCATCTCTGGGATTCTCCAGGCAAGAACACTGGAGCGGGTTGCCATTTCCTTCTCCAAAGTGTGAAAGGGAAAACTGAAAGTGAAGTCGCTCAGTCGTGTCCGACTCTTAGCGACCCCATGGACTGCAGCCTACCAGGCTCCTCCGTCCATGGGATTTTCCAGGCAAGAGTACTGGAGTGGGGTGCCATTGCCTTCTCCGAATGATCTGATTATGTCCCATCAACCACAAGGTTTGGAAGCTGCCACTTCCGGGCCCATTTATTTTAAGCCCCTCTCTTATTGAATCCAAAGACCACGATTCATACTTTGACACTTAATGTTATACTTTCATCTGGAGTTGACTGGTGTGTGTATCCTCCAANAGGCTCCTCCGTCCATGGGATTTTCCAGGCAAGAGTACTGGAGTGGGGTGCCATTGCCTTCTCCGAATGATCTGATTATGTCCCATCAACCACAAGGTTTGGAAGCTGCCACTTCCGGGCCCATTTATTTTAAGCCCCTCTCTTATTGAATCCAAAGACCACGATTCATACTTTGACACTTAATGTTATACTTTCATCTGGAGTTGACTGGTGTGTGTATCCTCCAATTTCTCCATGCCAGTCTTTTCTTTCCTTCATATAGTTTCTTAAAATTTCCTTCTCCAACTTCTCAACAGTAGGAGCTCTGTTGGACTATGGTGTTGATATTTCTTCTTGTTGTTATTTAGTTGCTGTGTCTGACTCTTGTGACCCCATGAACTGTAGCCCCCTCAGGTTCCTCTGTCCATGGGATTTCCCCGGCCAGTATACTAGGGTCGGTTGCCATTTCCTTCTCCAGGGGATCTTCCCCACCCAGGGAATCTTCCTCACAAAGGGAAAGAACCCATGCCTCCTACATTGCTGGTAGATTCTTTGCTCTGAGCCACCAGGCAAGCCCGTTGGTATTTCTGCTAACAAGTAATTTGAAGGTCATGGTATTATCTGTATCACGTTCATGCTAGTGATTACTTGTTCTCTTTTATTTTATGTTCTCTTTGGAAGGATACTTGAGAAGATTTAGAATCAGGCTCCTATCATTTTCCTCCAGATCTAGGCATTCACAGATAATCACGAATTATCTGTGATCTCAGCCTTGGAATTATCCATAGATCCTCAGGCATCTCTTCCTTACACGCTATCTTAAATCCCGAAGTAAAACTAAAAATTTCTGTGAACCACCTAAAACAAAACTGAAGGCTTCCTCTCCTAGAATGAGCTGACTCAAACGTGTTAGATGAAATATTACAGCTATAAAGAAAAGAGAAAGGATAAATGGTTATTTGCGGGGGGAGGGAATAAATTGGGAGATTGGGGCTGACATATACACACTGCTATATATAAAATAGGTAATTTGTAAGACCCTGCTGTATAGCACAGGGAACACATCTCAATACTCTGTAATGGCCTATATTAGAAAAGAATCTCAAAAAAAGTGAATATAGGTATATGTGTAACTGAATCACTTTGCTATATACCTGAAACTAACACAACATTGTAAATTAACTATACTCCAATAAAATTTTTTTAATCATATTATGAGCAATTATATTATGTGTAACTAGAATATATGCTTTTCTCTTTTTGATAATGAGATTTACATATTGAATAATGTTTCTTTTTTGCCTTGGTTGCCTGGAAACAGATTCAGATTTGATACTATGCTTATTCATGGAAACATAGTAACCGTGTGTTTTATACGTTTATTTACTTCATTTTACTTGATTTTAAATTTTTTATCTGTTGTTAGTAAATAAAATTTTAAATGGACTCTTTTTTCCCTTAAGCCATATCAAAATATAAAACTGAAAATAAATTAAAGTGTATAAGGATTATAAAATAATTATGTGTTGATGTATTTTTAAATGAAGAATAAATGATTATAGCACAAAAAGTTGCCAATTTTGCCTCTACAAAAAGAATATTTCAAATAATTAGAAACCATGATATTTTTCTTCCAGCTGTACAATATGCTCCCAAATACAGAACTTTATGGTTATTTCTATCATGGTCTCAACCTTGATGATGGCAAGCTAGACCCTTGCATTGCTCNAATATTTCAAATAATTAGAAACCATGATATTTTTCTTCCAGCTGTACAATATGCTCCCAAATACAGAACTTTATGGTTATTTCTATCATGGTCTCAACCTTGATGATGGCAAGCTAGACCCTTGCATTGCTCAGAAAGATATGTTTTACAATGGCTTGTATTATATACCTGTAAGCAACCATGGGGATGGAGACACCTATGATATTGTCAAGGTAAGATCATTTTAGGCTTTAAAATTACTGCATATTGGGACTTCCCTGGTGGTTCAGTGATTAAGACTTCACCTTTCAAAGCAGGGGGTGTGGGTTCAATCGCTGGTTGAAAAGCTAAGATCCCAAATGCCTTGAGGCCAAAAAAAAAAAAAAAAAAACCCAAAAGCATAAAGCAGAAGCAATTGTAACAAAGTACATAAAGACTTTTAAAATAGTCCACATCAAAAAAAATACTTTTAAAAAATTGTTGCATGTCAATTTTAATCTTAGTTTTCCTAATGCATATCTTGGGAAAGGAAATGGCAACCCACTCCAGTATTCTTGCCTGGAAAATTCCGTGGACAGAGGAGCCTGGTGGGTTACAGGCCATGGGGTCACAAAAGAGACATGACTATGCATGCATGCTCCGAATGCAAATCTATGTTTTATTATTTGCACAGTAAAGAATCTGTCTGCAATGCAGGAGACCTGGGTTTGATCCTTGGGTTGGGAAGATACCTTGGAGAAGGGTATAGCAACCCACTCCAGTATTCTTGCCTGGAGAATTCCATGGACAGAAAAGCTTGGTGGGCTACAGTCCAGGGGGCGTCACAAAAAGTCAGACATGACCAAGTGACTAACATCTCCTTTTGTTTGAAATTGAGGTCAGTAATGTGCTTAAAATCACTCAGAAATTGTCTTATAAAGAAGATATTCATTTTTGCTGATTTTTTTCTCTGTGGAAAATAAATTATGGGGTGATTGAAATGATGATGTTGATGTTAAAGTTAAAACTTGATGTTAGAAGCAATAAGACAATCTTCAAGGTATTGCAATAAGTTTTATGCAGAAATCATCAAATCAGGAAGCTAGCAGAGAGCCTCAGCTCCATTTACACAAAGGCTACCACTGGAATATTCTGAGGCTTCCTAAAAGGGAAAATCTTTTTAAAGATTTTTTTTTAATGTGGACCTTTTTTTTTTAGTCTTTATGGAATTTGTTACAATACTGCTTCTGTTTTATGTTTTTGTTTTTTGGCTACAAGGCATATGGGATCTTAGCTCTTTGACCCAGGATCCCCTGCATTGGAAGGCAAAGTCTTAACCACTGGATCACCAGGGAATTCCCTAAAGGAATCTTTATGATTGAAGTCTGCTGGGGCTGCTGCTAAGTCTCTTCAGCCGTGTCCAATTCTGTGCAACCCCATAGATGGCAGCCCATCAGATTCCTCTATCCCTGGAATTCTCCAGGCAAGAATACTGGTGTGGGTTGCCATGACAGCTATAGAAATAAATGGGAAAAGAATCAGACATTTTCCTTCAAGTTGCAGAGCTCCAATTTATTGGCTGTGTCTCATACACATATGTTCATGTGTGTGTGTGATGTTAATTAAGGCAATGATAACATCTCATAAATATTTTTCCCTTAAAATCAAATGGAGAATAATGTAAAATCCTTAGCAAAATCCCAGAACACAAGTGCTGAATAATCATAGTGATTATCATTTTTCCTCCAATTTTAGAGACTTCACACACATCAAAGACAGATGACTTGACTTGTAATATACCAGCCCCTTGCTTGCTAGCAAAGAAAACATGTATATTTATCATCTATTTTTTAAATTGTAATATAGGTGATGACTTTTTTTAGGTCTTATATGAAGAGACTGCTCAACTTTTCCTTTGCTATTTATTTCTTTGAAGGATATGGGTCTGAAAGTCTTCACCAATCTCCATTACCGGAAACCAGAAGTATGTTCAACAGAGAAAAGCGCACCATACTCTGGGCTGCTCTACCTAAAATCAGGAGGATATGCACCCATGTACAGTGCCCCATTGAAAACTGCATGTGGGTAACCTAGAATTGTGTGCGGGGAGATGGTTAAAATGATTGATGGAATTGGTTGTATTTCATATGACTATCCAAAACTGGGATTTTTTACATGTGCAGTATGTCATGTGTTTGTCTATGACTATACATCCTGCAGCTGAATAAAGCAGAATAAGACAAGTGGGAATGGTATTAGCTAAAAGGAAGAATTCGCTTCAGATATGAGAGGAAGTTTATTTTTATGGTAGAACACAACAGCAGAAATGTACAGGAGGGCAATCATAATGATTACAGGAGGAGATGCCCTTATTATGTGTAGATCAGAATACATAGTTCAAGGCAGAGAGCATTTTGATTCTCAGATGACCAAACAGCTGGCATCAGAGAATTGTGTTCAAATACCCATCCATTTTTGGCTTCCCTGCTGATACAGGGGGTTCATGTTCAATCCCTGGTGGGGGAACTAAGATCCCATAAGCCATGTGGCATGGCCAAAAAATAGGAAAAAAGAATGCCAAACATAAAAAAGAATGTATGTGTGTGTGTGTGTGTGTGTGTGTGTGTGTGTGTGTGTGTGTGTGTGTATAACGGAGTCACTTTACTGTATAGAAGAAAGTAACCCAGCATTTTTAATCAACTATGCTTCAATTTAAAAAGAGTTTGTTTAATGCCAAATATAGCCCAGAGGCCAAGGAAACAAAAGAAAATATTCTTTAGAAATTAGCAACGTTACTGTTGGTGGGAATGTAAATTGATATAGCCACTATGGAAGACGGTATGGAGATTCTTTTAAAAACTAGGAATAAAACCACCATATGAAACAGCAATCCCAATCCTAGGCATATACTCTGAGGAAACCAAAATCGAAAAAGACACATGTGTCCCATTGTCCATTGCAGCACTATTTATGATAGCTAGAGCATGGAAGCAACCTAGATGTCCATCAATGGATAAATGGATAAAGAAGTTGTGGTACATATACAGAATGGAATATTACTAAGCCAAAAAGAAACACATTTGAGTCAGTTCTAAAGATGTGGATGAACCTAGAACCTATTTTACAGAGTAAAGTGAGTTAAAAAGAGAAAGATAAATATCCTATTCTAACACATATATATCAAATCTAGAAAAATGGTACTGAAAAATTTGTTTACAGGGCAGCAGTGGAGAAGCAGACATGGAAAATAGACTTATGGACATGGGGAGAGGGGAGGAGAGGGTGAGATGGTTGGAAAGAGTAACATGGAAACTTACATTATCATATGTGAAATAGACAGCAAATGGGAATTTGCTGTGTGGCTCAGGAAACTCAAACAGAGGCTCTGTATCAACCTAGAGGGGTGGAATGGGGAAGGAGATGGGAGGGAGGTTCAAAAGGGAGGGGATATATGTATACCTATGGCTGATTCATGTTGAGATTTGACAGAAAACAGCAAAATTCTAGAAAGCACTCATCCTCCAATAACAAAATAAATTTAAAAAACAGACATTAGCAATGTTAATGTCATTAGAAACTTTAGTCATTAGGATGATGGAATTGGCCAATACCAAATTGTTTCCTGGAAGACACCAGAATGTCAGACAGGAAACACCATTCAATAAATAGACATGATTTTCTCTAAATTTGACTCTGGAGGCACAATGTAGGATGGTTTATGTGTGTGTGTGTGTGTGTTGCTCTTATTTTAATAATGGGACTGATTTGAGGATCAAAACACTGACACCTAGGCTGAGATGTACATTTATTGACACTGAGCCCCAGCAGCAACCACTATATCACGTCCCACTAAGCATGTGTGGTCAGAGACATAGTTTATGGGTGTGTCATTGAAATGTATATTTTTATTCTCTCTCTTTAAAACATTTCTCTTTTCTTTTATCTGGTGAAGTCACAAGGGAGAATTTTGACTCCATAGAACGGGTTATAATTGAAACAGTAAGAACAAACTTTCCGGAAACATGGATTTGGGACCTGGTCAGCGTTGAGTAAGCTTTTAAGCTTTCCTTCCTATATATCTTTATTTTTATTTTCTTTTTGTCTTTATTTCCTAAACTTTATTTCTGAGTATATAAAGAAGAACCATGTCAGTAAAATACAAAACACCATTCACTTGTATGTACTGACCACATATTTTATTTTAGTTTTCCTCTAGTATTGTTTCTTGTCTGTTCATCTCATGCAGATAGATGCAAGCTGCATGAATTAGAACAAATAATGTGTTTAGAGAAACGTGACCTTTTTAAGATTAAATTTTAGCTGGATTTAGAAATCCAGCTCTCAGAATACTGATCTAAAGCCCGGAAAAAGATCTAATGATACTGATCTACGACTCATTTTTAACCTTCAGTTAATACTTTCTTGTTTGTTCTGGATTAAATTTAGGTTCCTGGTTTACACAAAGGATGCATTTTACCTATAATCTCTCTTTGTAGCTCCTCCGGTTCAGCAAATCTTTCATTCACCATCCCTGATACTATAACCCAATGGGAAGCAAGTGGTTTCTGTGTGAATGGTGAGGCTGGATTTGGCATTTCATCAACAGCTTCTCTGGAAGCCTCCCAACCTTTCTTTGTTGAAATAACCTCCCCCTCTTCAGTTGTTCAGAATGAATGGTCTGATCTGATTGTCAGTGTCTTCAACTACCTGAATACCTGTGTAGAGGTAAATTATTCCCTTTGATCTGGAGTCAAAATATAACGAGGCCAAGAGATTCCTTGAATGTTGCCATATTCTTTTTATTCTCAAATACAAAATGGTACTATAGAGTCACAAGATTTTTCCTCAAACAAAAAACTAGGGTTTCCCTGGCAGTTCAGTGGTTAAGGTTTTGCTTTCCAATGCAGGAGGTGAGGGTTCAATTCCTGGTCAGGGAGAGAAGATCCCACATGCTTCATGGACAAAAAAAATCATAAAACAGAAGCAATATTGTAACAAATTCAATAAAGACTTTTAAAAAATGGTCCACATCAAAAAAAAAAAAAAAANATGCAGGAGGTGAGGGTTCAATTCCTGGTCAGGGAGAGAAGATCCCACATGCTTCATGGACAAAAAAATCATAAAACAGAAGCAATATTGTAACAAATTCAATAAAGACTTTTAAAAAATGGTCCACATCAAAAAAAAAAAAAAAACCTTTGAAAAGCAAACAAAAATTTGCTTTAATTCATAGCAGTGATTTAAATACTGCTCTAAGAAAGTAATTTTATAGTATGTGTTATGCCAGATTTATCTTCTTATGAGAGGAGTTATTTGTATCATTTATTTTTGATGATATAAAACAAGGAGAATTTTCTCAAGATTGGAGGAGGAATAGTGACAGCAAAATATTTAGAGTGCCATTCTCACTGCATGACTGTTATTTTAGATTTTCACTCAACTAGAAGCATCTCAGGATTTTGAAGCAGATATCAGTACCCCTAAAGACAACAGCAGTGAGATTATCCAAGCTTCAGAGAAAAAGACGTATGTCTGGACTGTTACTCCTAAGAAGCTGGGTAAGTAACTACGTGTCTATGCCAACCTCTCCTGAAAAACCAGTCTATTTTTATTGCCTCGGAGAAGGCAATGGTAACCCACTCCAGTACTCTTGCTTGGAAAATCCCATGGACAGAGGAGCCTGGTAGGCTGCAGTCCATGGGGTCGCTAAGAGTTGGATACGACTGAGCGACTTCACTTTCACTTTTGACTTTCATGCATTGAAGAAGGAAATGGCAACCCACTCCAATGTTCTTGCCTGGAGAATCCCAGGGACGGCGGAGGCTGGTGGGCTGCCGTGTATGGGATCGCAGAGCCAGACACGACTGAAGCGACTTAGCAGCAGCAGCGGCTGTTTCCCTTAAATCCTCTATACAGAGATAACTTTCTCCCTCACATTTGAAATTTCTGTTAAAAGTTCTCATTTTTTTAGGGTCTTAATTAAAATCCTGTTTTTATAATCTAATTTCTGGTTTTGCTAATGCTTATGTGGAGCAAACCCATCCTCCATTTGCTTAAAAACAGAGTGTGATTGAAATACAATGCAAAGGCTGATTTGCATTACCCATCAAGTCCATGTATCATAACCCAAGTGAAGACCATATTTTCATTAATGCTGCTCAGTTTCTTCACTTCTCATTTGCTTCTTCGCTTGCCATCAGGAACTCATGTTACCTAAACAAAAATTGCTCCTCAATCTAAATGATTGCCAGGATTTGTAAATCTACTAGATGTGTTATGAGACACCCAAAACACTAAACACTCAGATGGGAATTAAACTTGGAGAAGAGTACAGTTTCAATGCATAGATCATCTGCAATATAGAAAACTAAATTTGACAATATCTTGTTAAAAATACAAGGGAAGGGAAAAGTTAAATAGAATCTAGTAAACAAGAATTATAGATGTAGTAGACACATTCTCATCATTATCACTCATATCAAAAAGTAAAATTTCCTTTATTTCATATCCTATACTTATTATATTCCTTTAGCAATAAAGAGTAATTTATGAGATCACTTTAGTTCACCTGACATTGGTCTGCATAAGACTAGTTTTCCTATTAGATTTTAAGTTTCTCAATCTCTCTAGCTATACAAGTTCTTCAAAAATCTTCCACTGGCAATTGAGATAGAATACTGTACTGACTTGTATGGTTTTATGGCTTTAAGAGGAGGACACAGTTCTAAGAGTGGAGTGTCAAAAATCTATCTTAAAAAAGAAACAAAACATACTAACAAAAAATAAGAACAGTGTATTCATTATACAAAGGTATATAATGGCAACCCACTCCAGTACTCTTGCCTGGAAAATCCCATGGACAGAGGAGCCTGGTAGGCTATAGTCCATGAGATTTCAAAGAGTCACACATGATTGAGTGACTTCACTATAGGCATACAGATAATATGAAACCAAAATATTACATTTTTTATTTCTCTAACTTTCGCAAGAAAAATGGAGATCCATTTTAATTATGACCTATTATATTACTTCCCAGTGACTCCCCAATGGCTTCCCAGATAGGGATTCTTTGGTGCTGCTAGTGATAATGAATCCACTTGCCAGTGCAGGAGATATAAGAGAGGTAAGTTCTATAACTGGGTCAGGAATATCTCTGAAGAAGGAAATGGCAATCCACTCTAATATTCTTGCCTGGAAAATTCCACGGAGAGAGGAGCCTGGTGGGTTACACAGTCCATGGCGGTCACAAAGAGGTGGACACAAATGAACTGACTTAGCATGCATGCACGTATGATGTAAGGGAAGAAAAGGAAAGTGAAGTCGCTCAGTCGTGTCTGACTCTTTGCAACCCTATGGACTGTAGCCTACCAGCCGCCTCCGTCCATGGGATTTTTTTCCAGGCAATAGTACTGGAGTGGATTGCCATTTCCTTCTCCAGGGAATCTTCCCGACCCAGGGATCAAACCCAGGTCTCCCGTATTGTAGACAGACCTACTGTAGACAGACCTCCCACTTTACTGTCTAAGTCACAGGGAGTTAAAAACAATAGATCCTCTGCTAACATTTGATTTCAATTCAATGCCCTTTCTACTATGTCATAGTTTACTGTTTTAGTTTGTTCAATCTCGCAAAAAGTTAGAAGGCCTAGTTTTCTGACTTTATGCCCCTATATTGTCATATGTAAACTTTTTAAANGGCAACCCACTCCAGTACTCTTGCCTGGAAAATCCCATGGACAGAGGAGCCTGGTAGGCTATAGTCCATGAGATTGCAAAGAGTCACACATGATTGAGTGACTTCACTATAGGCATACAGATAATATGAAACCAAAATATTACATTTTTTATTTCTCTAACTTTCGCAAGAAAAATGGAGATCCATTTTAATTATGACCTATTATATTACTTCCCAGTGACTCCCCAAAGGCTTCCCAGATAGGGATTCTTTGGTGCTGCTAGTGATAATGAATCCACTTGCCAGTGTAGGAGATATAAGAGAGGTAAGTTCTATAACTGGGTCAGGAATATCTCTGAAGAAGGAAATGGCAATCCACTCTAATATTCTTGCCTGGAAAATTCCACGGAGAGAGGAGCCTGGTGGGTTACACAGTCCATGGCGGTCACAAAGAGGTGGACACAAATGAACTGACTTAGCATGCATGCACGTATGATGTAAGGGAAGAAAAGGAAAGTGAAGTCGCTCAGTCGTGTCTGACTCTTTGCAACCCTATGGACTGTAGCCTACCAGCCGCCTCCGTCCATGGGATTTTTTTCCAGGCAATAGTACTGGAGTGGATTGCCATTTCCTTCTCCAGGGAATCTTCCCGACCCAGGGATCAAACCCAGGTCTCCCGTATTGTAGACAGACCTACTGTAGACAGACCTCCCACTTTACTGTCTAAGTCACAGGGAGTTAAAAACAATAGATCCTCTGCTAACATTTGATTTCAATTCAATGCCCTTTCTACTATGTCATAGTTTACTGTTTTAGTTTGTTCAATCTCGCAAAAAGTTAGAAGGCCTAGTTTTCTGACTTTATGCCCCTATATTGTCATATGTAAACTTTTTAAAATTTTTTTTAATTTTTTTTTTTACTTTACAATATTATATTGGTTTTGCCACACATCAACTTTAAAAGCAATCCAGATCAAGGAATTTGCTCAGTTGGCTTTGCAGAATATTCTCTTTTTTCCATAAAATTTCTTAAGTTCCAGTTAGGTAAGTGAATCAATTACTTCATGTAAGGAATCTTGAAAGAGATAGAAAAGGACATCATATTATCTCCAGGTAGGAGAAAGAATGAGTTATTTTCGTCCAAGCATAAATATGATGATAAGATTCAGTTTGTCTGATTCAAGAAGTGATTTGTAGACTTTTAATCATTTCCCTTCACAGAAGGGGCCAGTGGTCAATGTAATTTATATTTGGGAATGTTTTTCAGGTAAAGTGAATATCACTGTAGTTGCTGAGTCCAAGCAAAATAGTGCTTGCCCAAATGAAGCACCTGAGAGGCAGAACCTGAACTGGAAAGATACTGTGATCAAAAGTCTGTTGGTACAGGTAAGTACATGCAAAACTATCAAGCCCTTCCACATACAAAATAGAGAGTATCATGGGCTTTCCAGGGCTTCCCAGGTGGTGCTAATGGTAAAGAACCCACCTGCCAATGCAGAAGACATTAAAAGACTCAGGTTCCATCCCTGGGTTGNTTGTCCGGCCTTTGGGACGGGAAGGTATTTCTATCCAGATATTTTCAACTTCTGCCGCCTCCGCTGTCTCCTTGAGTAGGCTCCTTTGGCGACCCCTGGATGGAGAGCGAGAGGAACTCGGGGTCCTGCGGCGCAGAGGCGCGCGAAGGGGGATGCCGAGCCCGGGCTCCAGGGCGGGGAGACCAACGCGGTGACTGTGTAGCCCTTGCGCGTCCCAGGGGCGCTCCTATCGGCCGCCTTTCGGCGTCTCAGTTTCCTCCACGGGCCGCGGACCTTGAGGCCGAGTGAAGGACTAGAAAGGGAGTTGTAGCGGGGGTTGGAGAGACCACAGGCGCAGGTTCAGCGTTGATTTTCGCGCAGGGGATGGAAGAAGCCAGTTCCCTTCCTGCGCCTGTAAGGCCCCTGTCCCTGCCCTCTCCGGGATCTCTTGTGCCCAGTTGCAGTTTTCCGGTCCCAGAAGTTTCTCGGCGAGCTCTGGCCCAGCACGAAGCTCCGAGGTGGCTGTGTAGACCCTTCCAGGCCTGTCCCCTTCTGACCAGGTGCCAGTCTGTCACCGCACCTGTAGCGCTCCCTCGCGCCACCCACTTTCCTAGCACCCCCACCGCTGCCAGCATGGGAGGGAACCCCGGAGCCCACTCCCCCTCCAACCCCTCCCCAGCTCCTGGGGCCAGGGTGAGGGGCTTCAGAGCCTGCCCCGCATGACTCCAGTGGCTGACTCAGAACCACTTCCCTAGTAACTGGTTTTGGCCTCAGTCACTATAGTGGCCACCTTAGCCGGGACAAAAAGGCTCCGGGGGCTTTGCTATCCTGGGTTGAGAATCTGAGGAAGTAATCCAAAAAGCCCTTTCAGGTCTCTTGAAAGGAACAGGGAAGCAGGGGAAACATAACTTCCTTTTATTTCCAGAGGGGAAGAGGAAGGAAGAAAATACGAAGACCTCTTTCAGCAAAGCTTCCTACTTGGCATAGTGCCAGCTCCAAGTGCCTGGGTTCAGAACGGGGCCACTCGGTTTCCCTTGAAACTCTGCAGTCTCTGCTCTTGGAAGCAGACCCTTCCAGAAGATGGGTGCCTCTTGGGGAGGGTGTGTGGCTGAGCAGGGTTGAGGAATGTTGGGAGGGGCAGGGGTCTTTGGGAATCTGTGAAGCCTTTGAAAGTCCCCTGAAAGCTTTGAGTAACCCTTCCAAAAGTCAGTACACTTCCTCAATTCAGTGTCCTTTTCTCCATCTTTTTTGTTATGTATTGGTTTCATTCTCCTATCTTCCTTCTCCTTTACCTCCTTTACCTCTAGATGATTAGATTGTAAGATGCTCAGCCATTGCTTCCTAGACACACGTCCTCCACCAGCCAACCAAAGCTCTTACTGCCCTGTATCTCCTAGAGCGGCTCCCTCTGCACCCCTCCTCTCCCCGCCCCCGCCCCCCCAGGGGCAGGACTGTGCCTTTGGACTTCAGAGCCCTCCTGGCACCAGGAGATTAGGGCTTAGTCTTAATAGCTGCAGTGTCAGAGAGAGCTCAGGGAGAAGTGAGCACTTAAAATATTGTCTTACATGCCCGGAGCTCCACAGGCCCACAGGCTCCACCATTACAGCCACCCACCCCCTGGTTTTGGCCTCCCTCCCCCCCAGGAGCCACAAGGACAAGGCCTCCTCTCCAGGTTCGCCAAGTCACCTCTGCCCTTTCCCGGCCACTCATGGTGGTGGAGGCAGAATCTTTGTTCTGAAAGACCTTGACCCGAAGATGGCATCCTGGCCCCAGACTCCTCTGGCTCCCTGGAGAAGTCAGCACACTGCAGGAGTCTGGGATCCACTTTATGGGTGAGGCTGCCAGGCCCATCTTTCTGCCTCCCTGCAGAGTCTTCTGCTTTAGCAACTTTTCATCAGTTCCATTCCCCTAATCTTGATTCTCTCCCCACCTGGGCTTCATTGCCCTTACCACCCCAGCTCCCTTCCCACCCCCCCAAGTGAAAGTGAACATGAAAGACAATGGTGGATGTTGTAGCTTCAAGATCCAAACTTGTGACTTAGAAACATTCCAAATAAGTGAATGTTATCTGATGGATATCTTGTGAGAGAAGAAGTGAGGGAGAGAGACAGCCGAGATCGGTGTGCTGATGGTTAAGGTCTCCTGGAGGACGGTTGATCAGGATTATTTTTGTTGAAAACCCTGGTGCCTTGAGCTACAGATTTCTCCCCACTGGATGCCTTTTCGATCCTTACTCCCACTGGCTCTGTCTAGTGTTAGGGCTGAGCTCATGCACCAGTGGGTTGTTCATCCACTTCAGGGACCTGGGTTGTCAAGGCAATAAGGCTTAGCCAGCCCATCCATTGCTTGCCACCCTCCACCCCAGGTATGGTTGCCCTGGAAACAGGAGGCATCCATGCAGCATACCCAGCAAAGGATGTGTTAGGTGTGCAGTGTGCGGAGAGTGATTTGCTTGGTAGTGAAATGTCATCCATGAAAGATCTCATCAAGTTGTTCAGTCCAAACCTCCTCCATTGCCTCATCCCCCGCCTTTTTATGACTCTCCTTGGGGCCAGAGCAAGTTGTTTACTCTTCTTATCCTTGCAGTTTTCTGAGTGGGCAGGCTATCAGAATGGAACGCTCTTGGTGCCCACAGGTCCTAAGGGATGAGTTTATGAGTTTCAAGGACAGAATATGAACTCCAACTGGAGGAAAAATCTTCACCTGAAGGTTCAAGCTCACAAATGGGCCTGCTTTGAGGATTTTTGACCAAGGGGGCAGTTAGTTCATGCTCTGTCTCCCAAGATGAGTAGAATAAGGGAGTGAGGTGCAGCCGTCATGATTCAAGGCCAAAGTCCTAGTGCTTTTTCCCAGCAAGCTTTGCCCTGTGTCTAGGCATTCTGGCCATTGGTCTCCAGAAACATGAGGAACTTTGCTGGTTTCCCTTGAAATGTCATTCAAGTCCCCTAAATATGCTTTGGTGACATCATGACCACCTCAATGAGAGGATCAGGCATGTGAAACAAGTTATCTGCCCTGCTCCTTTGCATCTTGCAGTTCTTGTTGTTCAGTTGCTAAGTCGTGTCCAATTCTTTTCAACCCCTTGGACTGCAGCACTCCAGGCTCATCTGTCCTCCACCATCTCCCAGAGTTTGCTCAAATTCATGTCCATTGAGTCGGTGATGCCATCTAACCATCTCATCCTCTGCTGCCCCCTTCTCCTGCCTTCAGTCTTTCCCAGCATCAGGGTCTTTTCCAATGAGTTGGCTCTTCGCATCAAGTGGCCAAAGTATTAGAACTTCAGCTTCGGCATCAGTTCTTCCAGTGAATATTCGGGGTTGATTTCCTTTAGGATTGGCTGGTTTGATCTCCTTGCAGTCCACGGGACTCTCAGGAGCCTTCACCAGGATCACAGTTTGAAAGCATCAGTTCTTCAGCTCTCAGCCTTCCTTCTTGCCCCAGGCCGAATGTGTCCATTGCTGAAGTAGATACAGGATTCTCTGGTGCTCTTTTGGTTGCTAGAACCCAGCCTATGGGAGGAAGCTGAGATGTGGCAGAGGTGGATAAGGCAGTCTGGCAGGAGCTTGGGTCAGGATAGGCAGGGGTTTGGAACCTGCTGGTCCACCAGTCAAATTCTGTCCAATCCTGTGAGCTGCCCAAGGATGAGCTATTTTCTCTCAGACATTGGGTAGCCTGAATCCACACCTTCGATGGTCCTAACGTCTTTGTTGAGTTGTGCTTCTTTTTTTCTGTTAAATCCCTAATATTGTTGAGGACCTCCAAGAATGCGTGTCCTTGGACTTCTGTTTCATCTCCGGATTTTCTAGGGTGAAAGTGAAAGTGAAGTCACTCAGTCGTGCCAGACTCTTTGCGACCCTGTAGACTGTAGCCTACCGTAGACTGTAGCTTTCAGGCTTCTCCATGCACGGGATTTTCCAGGCAAGAGTACCGGAGTGGGTTGCCATTTCCTTCTCCAGGGGATCTTCCCAACCCAGGGATGGAACCAGGGTCTCCTGCATTGCAGGCAGACACTTTACCCTCCGAGCCACCAGGGAATCCCACAGCTCAAAAGAGAAATAGCTCTCAATGTGAATCCCTGCTCTTCTACTTATTCACCTGTCTCTTATACACATCTCCCCCCAGGAGCCACAAGGACAAGGCCTCCTCTCCAGGTTCGCCAAGTCACCTCTGCCCTTTCCCGGCCACTCATGGTGGTGGAGGCAGAATCTTTGTTCTGAAAGACCTTGACCCGAAGATGGCATCCTGGCCCCAGACTCCTCTGGCTCCCTGGAGAAGTCAGCACACTGCAGGAGTCTGGGATCCACTTTATGGGTGAGGCTGCCAGGCCCATCTTTCTGCCTCCCTGCAGAGTCTTCTGCTTTAGCAACTTTTCATCAGTTCCATTCCCCTAATCTTGATTCTCTCCCCACCTGGGCTTCATTGCCCTTACCACCCCAGCTCCCTTCCCACCCCCCCAAGTGAAAGTGAACATGAAAGACAATGGTGGATGTTGTAGCTTCAAGATCCAAACTTGTGACTTAGAAACATTCCAAATAAGTGAATGTTATCTGATGGATATCTTGTGAGAGAAGAAGTGAGGGAGAGAGACAGCCGAGATCGGTGTGCTGATGGTTAAGGTCTCCTGGAGGACGGTTGATCAGGATTATTTTTGTTGAAAACCCTGGTGCCTTGAGCTACAGATTTCTCCCCACTGGATGCCTTTTCGATCCTTACTCCCACTGGCTCTGTCTAGTGTTAGGGCTGAGCTCATGCACCAGTGGGTTGTTCATCCACTTCAGGGACCTGGGTTGTCAAGGCAATAAGGCTTAGCCAGCCCATCCATTGCTTGCCACCCTCCACCCCAGGTATGGTTGCCCTGGAAACAGGAGGCATCCATGCAGCATACCCAGCAAAGGATGTGTTAGGTGTGCAGTGTGCGGAGAGTGATTTGCTTGGTAGTGAAATGTCATCCATGAAAGATCTCATCAAGTTGTTCAGTCCAAACCTCCTCCATTGCCTCATCCCCCGCCTTTTTATGACTCTCCTTGGGGCCAGAGCAAGTTGTTTACTCTTCTTATCCTTGCAGTTTTCTGAGTGGGCAGGCTATCAGAATGGAACGCTCTTGGTGCCCACAGGTCCTAAGGGATGAGTTTATGAGTTTCAAGGACAGAATATGAACTCCAACTGGAGGAAAAATCTTCACCTGAAGGTTCAAGCTCACAAATGGGCCTGCTTTGAGGATTTTTGACCAAGGGGGCAGTTAGTTCATGCTCTGTCTCCCAAGATGAGTAGAATAAGGGAGTGAGGTGCAGCCGTCATGATTCAAGGCCAAAGTCCTAGTGCTTTTTCCCAGCAAGCTTTGCCCTGTGTCTAGGCATTCTGGCCATTGGTCTCCAGAAACATGAGGAACTTTGCTGGTTTCCCTTGAAATGTCATTCAAGTCCCCTAAATATGCTTTGGTGACATCATGACCACCTCAATGAGAGGATCAGGCATGTGAAACAAGTTATCTGCCCTGCTCCTTTGCATCTTGCAGTTCTTGTTGTTCAGTTGCTAAGTCGTGTCCAATTCTTTTCAACCCCTTGGACTGCAGCACTCCAGGCTCATCTGTCCTCCACCATCTCCCAGAGTTTGCTCAAATTCATGTCCATTGAGTCGGTGATGCCATCTAACCATCTCATCCTCTGCTGCCCCCTTCTCCTGCCTTCAGTCTTTCCCAGCATCAGGGTCTTTTCCAATGAGTTGGCTCTTCGCATCAAGTGGCCAAAGTATTAGAACTTCAGCTTCGGCATCAGTTCTTCCAGTGAATATTCGGGGTTGATTTCCTTTAGGATTGGCTGGTTTGATCTCCTTGCAGTCCACGGGACTCTCAGGAGCCTTCACCAGGATCACAGTTTGAAAGCATCAGTTCTTCAGCTCTCAGCCTTCCTTCTTGCCCCAGGCCGAATGTGTCCATTGCTAAAGTAGATACAGGATTCTCTGGTGCTCTTTTGGTTGCTAGAACCCAGCCTATGGGAGGAAGCTGAGATGTGGCAGAGGTGGATAAGGCAGTCTGGCAGGAGCTTGGGTCAGGATAGGCAGGGGTTTGGAACCTGCTGGTCCACCAGTCAAATTCTGTCCAATCCTGTGAGCTGCCCAAGGATGAGCTATTTTCTCTCAGACATTGGGTAGCCTGAATCCACACCTTCGATGGTCCTAACGTCTTTGTTGAGTTGTGCTTCTTTTTTTCTGTTAAATCCCTAATATTGTTGAGGACCTCCAAGAATGCGTGTCCTTGGACTTCTGTTTCATCTCCGGATTTTCTAGGGTGAAAGTGAAAGTGAAGTCACTCAGTCGTGCCAGACTCTTTGCGACCCTGTAGACTGTAGCCTACCGTAGACTGTAGCTTTCAGGCTTCTCCATGCACGGGATTTTCCAGGCAAGAGTACCGGAGTGGGTTGCCATTTCCTTCTCCAGGGGATCTTCCCAACCCAGGGATGGAACCAGGGTCTCCTGCATTGCAGGCAGACACTTTACCCTCCGAGCCACCAGGGAATCCCACAGCTCAAAAGAGAAATAGCTCTCAATGTGAATCCCTGCTCTTCTACTTATTCACCAACTGCATAGCCTGATGGAACAAATGAACATCTCCAGACCTCAACTTTCTCATCTGTAAAATTGGATAGATCAGTACTTCTTGCTCATGAGGTTGTGAGAAATAAATTCGATAATAGGTGTAAGTTACTCGGCACAGTGGCTGGCCCTTGGTTGATGTCCAGTAATTGTTAGCTCCCCTTATTATTCCTGGTCCTGATACTGGCTTTGTTTTCTTTAGTAGAAGGAAAAAAAGGCCCTCTTGCAGCACAATCAGTTCTACAAAGCTGGCATACAACGTGGCTTCTTTGCCTCTTGCATGGAAAAGATTGCTTTGGTTTGGGAAACAAGGGTTCTTTCTCAAAGTCTCCAAAGAGAAATGAACACAAATAGCCCTGTTCCTTCTCTCTCCCCCATCCCCTTCTCTTTCATCCTCTCTTCCTCCCCTTTTCCACTAAAAAGTTACTATTTTGTAAATAAGTACCTTTTTGTTTAGCTGGACGACTCACCTGGTCTCTAATGTTTTCTTTGGGGCTTTTTGAGCGGAGCCAGTTGCAATTGCTGTAAAAACAGGGCTTAATCATTTCTCTAAATGTCTTAGGTTCTCAATGTTGAATTTTCCCCACAGTTGTCTTGAGTCATCTTTTTAAAAAAACAAAACTTTAATGTTCAAACTACTAAAAAAAACTGAAAAACATCGATGAGACTTCCCTTTAAAGTCTGTAATTCCCAGCCCATTGTTGCAACTCTTCCATTTTTAATAACCAGGCAAGCACTAAGGGCCGCGCCCCAGGCTCGGTGGAGTACAGAGAAACCCGAGAGAAGGGAGTGTGCTTTTACTGGCTTCATAGTCTCAACAAGTATAAATATAGGCTGAGATTAACATTATTAACTCGGTTCTTTTTTTCTTCTAAAACTGGTCAAGGTCACTGCCAACTGCACTGTGATCCTAAAATGTGAAGTCCTTCTAAAGAGTGGGAACCAGGGCTGAGAACCCAGCCTTGCCTCTTAGTTCAGCTTCAGGCAAGTCTTTTTCCAGTGTGTGAGCCTTGGGTTCCTGGTCTCTGAAACAGGGATGATAATACTGAGCTGGAAGTTCCTTGAAGCATCAGGGCAAATGTCAAAGGGTAGCCACAGGGTAAAGAGTTCTCTCTATTGCTTCTAACCCCCACCGCGGGGGCGGCATCAGGAAACTCACAGGGCTTCAGTGTCTGTCTCTCTGGGACCTGGAGTTCTTGTGGCTCCAATATAATGCACAATGTTTAAATCCGAATAAAACATCACGACCTTCCCTGTATAACATTTAGTTCTCATCTTGTCCTGACTTGTGTATTGTAGAAAATTACAATAATTGCTTTAAAAAGCCAGTGATAAATTTACAGAACGGTGACACAATGTGAAAGTGTTAGTCGCTCAGTTGTGTCTCACTCTTTGTGACCCCATGGACTGTTGCCCACCAGGCTCCTCTGTCCATGAAATTCTCCAGGCAAGAATACTGGTGTGGGTAGCCATTCCCTTCTCCCAGGGATCTTTCCAACTCAGGGGTTGAACCCCAGGCTCCTGCATTACAGCCAGATTATTTACCATCTGAGCCACCAGAAATTTTCTAACACAGGCACCATTATCTTTGGCTGGCATTCTTCTTGTTGAGCATCTATTTCGATATCCTGTCTTCTCTGATGTCAGTTTCCCCATCCCTCTGCTGTGACGTGTCCCGTTTCTGTGGAAGTGGCACCATCCTGGGATTGAGAGTATGGGCGTTGGAGTCTGAGTGTCTGGGTTCAAAGCCTAGCCCCCCAGGTACAGTCTTGGGCAGATCAATCGCCCTCTCCAGCTTCGGCGTGCCCAGTTGCCCTGTGAGAATGACAGCTCAGCCAGTGTCAGTTCGCAGCTGGAGTGAAATGAAACAAGACAGTAAAGAACTTGACCCTTGCTACTTCCCTTCACTCCTTTGCTCCCTTCAGCTCCTCCTTGGTGGCTAGGATTTGTTCCAGCCACCACACCACCCACACCCCCGACCCTGGTTGTCAGAAAGCCCTGGTCACGGATAAAGCCCTGGTTTCTGACTTTGTCTCCCCTGGCAACGGACTGGTGGCCACCACAGCAGGGACCAGTTCTCCTCCCTTGTAAATGCCCGTGGTTTGTTCACTCTGAGTGTGAGCAAGCCACGAGAGAGATCCTCACAGTTGCACATGCAGTCACGTACTCATTCACCCACGAATTCATTTATTTTTTTTCCTTTTCCATTTCAACTATTGTCAAAACATCAGAATCACTTGGATGTCCTTTACAGTATTCAGAAGCCTGGGCCCCTACCTGGACTTAATGAATTGGAATCTCTAGGATGGAGGCCCTGACTATTTTATTATTATTATTTTAAGGCATTTGGGTGTTTCTGAGGCACAGCTGGTGCATTTAATTCCCTGCTTCATATTCAGTTACGCTTATTATCAACCGTGACTTGCCAGGCACCCGCACCATCACTTCTTGATTTCATGGCACTTAAGGCCGGTTGGGGAGACAGAGAGGTGAGAACCGCCAAGGCAGCCTTAGCTGCAGAGCACTAGCCTAGGGGAGTCAGGGAGGTGCCCTCGAGGAAGGCGACTCTACAGGGGGCTCAGTGGTAAAGAACCCACCTGCCAATACAGGAGATGCAGGTTCGATCCCTGGAGAAAGAACTGGCAACCCACTGTGGTATACTTGCCTGGGTAATCCCATGGACAGAGGAGCCTGGCGAGCTACAGTCCATGGAGTTGCAAAAGAGTTGGACAAGACTTAGCGACTAAACAAGCGAGAGGAGGAGGTGGCTGAACTGAGCCTGGTTGGAGACCCCGGCTGAAGGGTTCGGAGGATGGCATTGCAGCCGCAGGACAGAGGTCCCCAGGGGAGAGAGAAGAGCAGGAGCAGGGCCAGTCCAGGACCTGAAGATTCAGTGGGATCGAAGGTGATCGGGGCCCAGATCCAGGGCAGGCAGTCAGTAGGACCAGCGGGACTGGGAGGAGATCGGGCTTGCAGAGCAGCTGCCCTTATTCTATACTCGCCTCTCACCTCTGCTCACCCATCACACATGCCAGTGGTTCTGAGCACATAATTTCTAGACCAGTCACATGCTGGTGGGATGAGTGAGCCTGAAGGTTTTCAGGAAAGACCCTAAGGCAGACACCTTAGAGCGAGTGTGCAGTGGGGCTGGGCGCCTCCCTCTCAGGCTGGCCGGAGTTCAGGGAGAGCCAGGAATAATGTCTCAGCTGGGCCTTTGATCTCACAGGCTCGGGGGTATTGTGCCAGGACTAGATTACTAACGTGCCCGCAAGGGTGTAATAGCACTGGCATGCCAGACCCAGGGCGCTCTTCTCCTCTTGTGCTCGTCTGCTGTCTTTCCTCTTTCTCTCAAAGGTACTGGTGTGTGGGGGGTTCATCTGACCTCCCTTCCTCCCTGGAACCTGAGTTTAAACAGCTAGTTCTCACTATCCTCCTTCCTACGTCCTGCTCCCCATTTCTGCAGCCTACTGTTAAAGGCTGATGCTTACATGCAAAGTCCTTTTGGTCATATTCCATTCTTTGCATCCCTATGGACTGTAGCCCACCAGGCTCCTCTGTCCATGGGATTCTCCAGACAAGAATACTGGAGTGAGTTGCAGTGCTCTCCTCCAGGGGATCTTCCCAACCCAGGGATCCAACCCATGTCTCTTCTGTCACCTGCATTAGCAGACAGGTTCTTTACCACTAGCACCAGCTGGGAAGCCGGTTAAAGGCTGAAGGGCTCTGCAAGTCCCAGCAGGCTGTGGTCCACCAGTCAGCAGCAGCAGCATCACCTGGGAGTGTGTTAGAAAGACTCTCAGACCCCATCCCCGACCTATTGAGTCAATACCTTCCTTTTGATAAGGCCTCCGGGTGACCCGTCTAGGTTGAACTTAGAGAAAACACTCCGTTAAGTTGGGCCATAGGCTGATGGGTCAGAGAAACTGGACAAGTGGGATTTGTCAACTCTTTCATCGTCCTTCTAATGGCCTCTTCCCCTTGATGTCCCCTCCTCCCCTCCTGCCTCCTTGTAGCTTATTTTAGAACATGTCGGGATCCTGCTTCTCTTGCCAGCAAAAGGCTGTTGCTAAAATCTTTCAGCCGGCAGCCGTGATGTTTAATTCATGGGCTAGAAAATTATTTTTATTTTCATGAGTAGAGCTGGGGAAAAATAACAGGGAGGCTCCGTGCATGGCCCTTGGGAACTCAGCTTGTCTCTTTAACAGATGAACTGGTAAAGGTGAGGAGGCCTGGGGAAAGGGCCACCTTCTACAAAGGATGCTTTTGGCTGCAAGTAGCACAAAACTCAGTATGCCATAAAAGACAAGGAAAATTTCTAATTTCACAGAAAAGTAATCCTAAGGTAGGGCACTTCTGATGTCTCAGAATTGACATCAAAGAGCAGATTTCATTTCTGCCATGGTGGTCCTGTGGAATTTCGTTTTCCACGTGGCTGCAGAATGGCTGCCAGATTTCCAGCAGTTACAACGATGTCCTACAGAAGAAGAGAGAGACTCCCCCTTCCTGAAGTTTCAGCAGAGAAACTCTCTCCTGGTTGTCTCACAGCTGTTGTCTGCTCAGGATCATCAGCAGAACTGGGTCCCAAGTCCCTTGTTAAGCCATCATTGGCAAGGGATTCAAGCTAATCAGGGTTGGCCTCTGAGCCGCGTGTCACATGAGGTGGAGTTTAAGAACCAGACAAAACCCAGGCTCTGGGGAAAGGGAGAAAACCCAGGCTCTGGGGGAGGGAGGAAAGGGCCTGGCTGCTGGGACAGCCAGCACCTCTGCTGCAGGGCCTGCCTTCACTCCCTCTGCTGCCTTCCCTCACTGGTGTCACCTCCATCCCATGGGAAGGCCCCGGATTCACGATTCACGTGCTCTTCCCCTATACTCCCTACCCATTTGGCTTGTCCCTACACTGGTATCATCACAGTGACTTGTCAATGTCTGCCCTTTCCATGAGGCTCTGAGCTCTTTTCTGGCATATCTGCCTCCCCAGGCCCCCAACACATGGCCTCTGCTTCATAGACATGGTGCTGGGAGGGTGGATGAGGGAAGAGTTGGATGAATGAGTTTGATGTCTCTGTGGCCTTTCTTTTTTGAAAATTGGAATACAGTTGCCTTACAATGTTGTTCATTTCTGCTGTACAAGGAAGTGAATCAGCTACATGTATGCATATACCCCTCCCTCATGGACTTCCTTCCCACCCCCACCTCCCCTATCCCACCCCTCTAGGTCAGCACGGGGCACAGCTGAACTGCCTGTGCTGCTCAACAGCTCCCCACTAGCTGTCTGTTGTACACAGAGCGGTCTGTATATGTCAGTCCCAATCTCCCAATTCATCCCACCCTCTCCTTCCCCCGGGCTTCCCTTGTGGCTCAGCTGGTAAAGAGTTTGCCCGCAATGCGGGAGACCTGGATTCAATCCCTGGGTCGGGAAGATCCCCTGGAGAAGGGAAAGGCTACCCAATCCAGTATTCTGGCCTGGAGAATTCCATGGACAGTATAGTCTATGGGGTCGCAGAGTCAGACACGACCGAGTGACTTTCATTTTCTCTTTCCCCCACAATGTCCACATGTCCTTTTTCTGCGTCTATTCCTATCCTGCAAATAGGTTCATCTGTACCATTTTTCTAGATTTGTGTGGCCTTTCTTTCTAAGGAAAGTTTTCATTTTGTTTCAACTTTAGAAGTGGTGTTTTTTTCTTTTCCTGTAAGAGAACTTTCCATGTGATTTTGGAGGATGGACTGGGGAGAGAGAAGTCATTCTTAGGGCCCCAGGATTCTGCACGCCCCTACAACATTTTGCATGATGTACTCTGCACGTAAGTTAAATAAGCAGGGTGACAATATACAGCCTTGATGTATTCTTTTTCCGATTTGGAACCAGTCTGTTGTTCCATGTCCAGTTGGTCTCTACCCTCCTTTTATAACTCAAAGGAACAGCTGTGATTTTCCCTAAGTAGTATATACAATTTGATGTAAAAGTTCCATGCGTGAAATTAGAAATGAATCCCTAAAATGTAACTGTTCCCTGGAGTAGTTAGTCAATTTACTCTTCTAATAAATATGTTCATAAGAAGCTTTTACAGATGGTGACGATGAAGATCGTCCATATTCCCAGCCTGTGAGTCACTGGAGTGTCCCCAAAAGCAAGTAGCTTTGCCCTAGGGTCTCTATAAGCAAAGGAAGATATTTATTAGCAAGTGTGAATAATACCCACATCTGTCCGCCTCCCATCACCCACCCCCAAACCCATTGAGTTTGGCTCCCTGGCTCTTGACAAGTGGACAAGTTATTAGCATCTTTGAGCTCTACTGGAATTACGCTAGACTCTCTCGACTCTAATGTGGAGCTCTGGGGAGACTTGTCACTACTTCTCTAAGTATAGACTGGATATGAACCTAAACTTAGCAGAGCTCCCACGAGGGTTGGGATAAACCACAGTTATTAGTGCTAAATATTCCTTCATGCACAGAGCTGGTATTCAATCAGCATGAGCCCAGTGGTTAAAATCTTTGAACAGCAGTGCCTTCCCTGGTACTCCTACAATTCCCAGCAATCCAGGAACTACAGCTGCAAAGCTTAAATCTGAAACTAAATTTGTTTTGATTGGTTTTGATCAGGTGGTGCCCTTGTGGATTGTTAATTTTTTTTTAATTGAAGTACAGTTGATATGCTATATTGTGTTAGTTTCAAGTGTATAGCAAAGGGGTTGGAGATACATACATACATATGTATATATTCTTTTTTCTGTTCTTTTCTATTACAAGTTATTATGATATTGAATATAGTTCCCTATGCTATATTCAAATATTTTTATGTCATCTCTGCATGAGCATTTTCTTGTTATCATATGATCCAAATAATCATTACTTTATATCCTTGTCTAATTGAATAAGAACTCTAAAAAAAATCATTTGATCATTCTGGCTGAAATTTCTATTCTAAACCATGTAAGGAAAGGTACTGCTGCTGCTGCTGCTAAGTTGCTTCAGTCGTGTCTGACTCTGCGCGACCCCATAGACAGAAGCCCGCCAGGCTCCCCTGTCCCTGGGATTCTCCAGGCAAGAACACTGGAGTNTTGGAGGAGGAAATGGAAACCCACTCCATTGTTCTTGCCTGAAGAATCCCAATGACAGAGGAGCCTTGCGGGCTACAGTCCATAGGGTCACAAGAGATGGACACGAGAAGTAACTTAGCATGCATGCAATAGGTTAAATAATAAAGGACATTCTCTGTGAAGAGACTTAATTAACCATAATTGCTGTTGACAAACAGTCGGACATGACTGAGCAACTAAAACTTTCACTCTCAATATTGACACAAGACATGCCATTTTAAATAAATTAAAATGGCAATAAAATTCATCCATTCTTTAATTAACACTTAACCCAGGATAGAAAAATGTAACTCATGAAACAGGCTTAGATATTTTGTTTGCTCCTGACTCATGATGCTTCCTATACACCTGATCCTCTTCCTTCTCTTCCTTTAACTGACTCTCAAAACCAAGAGACAAATCTACATGTCTGTGCAGATCTCATCATTCTCTAAAAGAATCACTGCTTGTCAATGGCATCCTCTCACCTCACCTTTTGGCATGTTCTTACTTTGCAAAACACTTTTGTTTGTCTACTGGAGAAGCTAGACAGTGCCAGGGAAACTGAATATGTTCCACTAAGACACTGAAGTTATCTCTGCCCCTCAAAGAACTACGGCAACACAGACCCAAAGTGGGTGTTGGTAACATACAGTGACTTGCAGATATAAACAGAAGGGGACAATGAATGGATCTTCTCCAGCAACAACCATGAGCCAGCCATGCCTATGTGAGCTGACACCTGGTTGCTTTTTCTGTGTGGAAAGATGACTCAGATCCCTGACTTTATGCTTCTTTCTGTTTACTTTACTCTTTGATAGCCTGAAGGTATTGAAAAAGAGATGACTCAAAGTTTCCTTATCTGTACACAAGGTAAGAGGATCTTTTCTTTTTAAACTTTTTTATTTTGTATATTTTTGGGTGCCAAAATGACTGCAGATGGTGACTGCAGCCATGAAATTAGAAGACGCTTACTCCTTGGAAGAAAAGTTACGACCAACCTAGATAGTATATTCAAAAGCAGAGACATTACTTTGCCAACTAAGGTCCGTCTAGTCAAGGCTATGGTCTTTCCTGTGGTCATGTATGGATGTGAGAG
>SJYV01051371.1:14360-41348 GCA_006410875.1 Neotragus pygmaeus | reverse complement strand
ATATATATATATATATATAAACTTCTGACTTGGCCTTTTTCTATTTGCCAGAATTTTTCAATACCTAGAATCCTTTTGATATAATGAGAAGGCACTGCCTTTAATTTGAAATACAGACCAGCTAAGCTTCCAGGTCTTGTTGTTGTTATTTTGTTGTTAATGGCTGAGACTAACCATTCCATGCTACATCTATAGACTTTAATTTGAGAGGAAGAGTGAGAGATATTCTGAAATGTTATAGGCAAATCTTGATAGATTAGGTTTCAAAGCATTTGCTAAGATGCTGTTCAGAAGATTTAAAAAAAAAAGTTCCCTGGAAGGTTAGTGCTGTTAATTTCTTGTTGAATGTCATGAGAAGTTTGTCAGCAAGTCTTCAGGGATTTTTGGTGGGGTTTTTTGTCGTTCTTTTGTTTTCTTGGTTGTGTTGGGTCTTCGTGGCAGGACGTAGACTCAGTAACCCTACAGCATGTGGGATCCTGGTTTCCTCACCAAGGATCAATCTTGCATCCTCTGCATTTGAAGGTAGATTCTTAACCACTGGATCACAGGGAAACCCTTGTAAAGCAATCTTTGAATTCTGACTCTGTCATTTACTAATTGAATGTACTTTGTCAAGTGCCTTAAACTTTAATATGATGTTCCTGGATTTAGAAAATAGAAGGAATTGACTTTCTTGCAGAATTACTAGAAGGGTTAGTAATTACCTAGTGTAATTATATTGTCTGATATCATCTGGTTATAGAAAGTTGGAGATGTAATAAGGATGAACTTTCTTTTTATTTTCCAGATGAATATGCCCTTGCTTCTTACAATATCAACAATGTTTCTGTGTCTCAGTGAGACAAAACAAAATACACAAAAAAGGTAAGGAAATCATAATCATACTCATCATGAGTTATTAAAAACACATCTGATGAGAAAATGAAAACCTAAGAAAATAAAACAATAGATGAAGCAAAGAGAAGTCTCTGGTGCTTTACACGGTCTGTACAATTATGTACATTGGGTAACTACTCTGATAGGACAGCATTAAGATTTTTATTAGTCTTTAAAATAACTTTAAAGAATTTGAAACTATACATGTGCTTTTCATAAATGTTTCATTTTTAAAAATTCTCATGTTTGTTTTATGAATTGATATGTTATTAATATGTATGTACATATTTTATACACATCATGTGTATGCTAATGTGTATTTGTGGATGTCTATAAATATGCATTTGTTTATCCACCTCTATATATGTATTTATATGTACATACACACATTTATTTATTGTTTAAACTGTTCTTAAATCCCAGGTAGAAAACAATTTACTTTGAATGAACTCATTCTCCTGTCTCAAACCTGGAAGAAATCTATGAACCACCTCACATTCTGAATAGAGTTCACTCTGCTATGAGTTCTTACCGGAGTTTGTTTCATTAAATGCTGTGATTTTTACATCCGAGACTCTGATTTTCTTTTTTTCTTTACATCATTCATAATTTTCATCCTAGAAAACTCAAGGTTTTGTCTGATACCAATGCTAGCAATTTTGCTTTACTGTTTTCAATTCTGAATTCAAGTTTTTAGACAGAATTCAGAGTACTGAATATGAAATCTTCCAGCATCCAGAGAAAGCGAGAGCTGAGATTCCTGAAGAGGCAGAGGAGGAGACCACGTTTAAGAGGACTTCACGTGAGCTTGATGATGTAAAAAGAAACACAGGAGAGATAAAACACTCTTTCCAATAAAATAACAAAGCATGTGTGGAGGGGAGAGTATACTTAGTCACAAATTAGCTGATGGATTTATTGAATTCACTCACATGATCGAAAGGGTAATCCAAGGACAGTTTATTTCTCTAAAAATTATTTTATTGGTCTGAGCTTATCACTTACACCTGAAAAGCAATACTTGTTGTCTACCCTTTACCTAACACTATGGTTGAAGCGATGAGTTAATACTGAGAAGATGGTGGCAGGACAAAATTGGAGGAAAGAGGGGTGGAAATGAATTCATTGCTGTACCAATTTCAATGCAGGCCCTGACTCTGTTGAGACTCTGTTACAGACAGGAAGAAGCTATAGATAAATTCTCCAGTTGTGGAGTTCAAAATATTGGAAACAAAATGTCCCAGGGTCTATCAGTATTCAACAAATTAATAATAAAGTGACAGTAAAAGATGGTTAGGCCTATTTATTTTATACTCTCTCTGCTCAATGTACCCCAAAAATAGTACCTAAGCTACAACTGGGCCCTTAATAAATGTTCATTTATTGAATCATCCTAGATAAACTGCTTATGTCAGCCCATGTGAAGGACTACAAAAGCTTATTTCACTGTGTTAAGAATTCCTTTTGTATGTCACATGTGTAGATAATCAGTACTCGTTTGTTTTTTTGTTTTTTTTTTTTGTACTCATTTAAACACACACAGCCCAGAATCTATACATATTATATTCAAGAAATCCATTCAGGGACTTGCACCAGGGTTGCAATGGTGAAGATAGAAGTTATCAAGTTCCAGGTATATTTTGAAGGTAAAATCAGTAGAATTTCCTGATGGATTGGATAAAAGGAATGAGGAAATGGGGACGTCCTAGGTGATGCTAGTGGTGAAGAACCCGCCTGCTAATACAGAAGACTCTACAGACATGGGTATGATCCTAAAGTTAGGAAGATCCCCTGGAGGAGGGCATGGCAACCCACTCCAGTATTGTTGCTAGAGAATCCCATGGACAGAGGAACCTGGCAGGCTGTAATACATAGGGTCACAAAGAGTTGGACACAGAGATTATTCCCATGCTTACCAGTTGAGCTACTGAAAAATAGATTCCCTGAGCTGCTGCAAGCTTGAATGGGAAAATAGGAATTTGTCTTTGGATGTAGGGAGTTTGTGATTTTATACACTCAAATGGAGATAATAGGTTGGAAGTGGAGCGACAACAACAACAAAATTGTTAGAAATTTGAGAGAGAGCTCAAGGTTAAAATAAATAAATAAATAAATAAATGTGCGTGATGTTAGCACACAGATCATGGATGGGAGGTGTTCACTCAGGCAGTGAGTCTGTATGGAGAGGAAAATCAAGGACTCTACCATGAGACATTCAAATATTAAAACACAATGCAGGAACAGGTTGAAGAAAAACGAATAAAGCAGACTATGAAGAAGAAACCAGAAGAGTAAAATGAAAACTCTGGCCTCAGGGTAATTTTGGATGGAGTATAAGCATTTAAGCCAATCACATTATCACAGTCTCCTCTGACAGTGACTGGTTTTCACAGGTCAGGTTCCCTGGAACGCAAACCCTGGATGGAGACATGTGTGTAGGGTATTTATTGGGGACAGCTTTGAAGATCAACACCAACACAGGATAAAGGATCAGGACTGTACAGACGGAAGAGCTGAGCTGCAATGGGTCACAGTAAAAGTTTGAGTCCATAGTGAGCTTTGATGATGGGGTGGTCTTTTAGAGCTTCTCCTACTTTAAGGCAAGGGACTTCCAAGTGGTGTAATGGTAAAGAATTTACCTGCCGATGCAGGAGACACAGGAGATCCAGGTTCAATCCCTAGGTAGGTAATATCCCCTGAAAAGGAAATGGCAACCCACTTCAGTATTCTCGCCTGGAAAATTCCATGGACAGAGGAGCCTGGTGGGCTAGAGTCCATGGGGCTGCAAAGAGTCAGACACGACTGAGCAACTGAGCATACACGTGCACATTAAGGCAAGGGAGCCAAGTCTTTATATCATCATGGATAAATAAGACAAAAAAAAAAGCAACAATTATTTACGTACTTCCTTATGATCGCAATTAACTTTCCACATAAGTATCATGTGCTCAGTCCATGGGGTTGACTATTTGTTACCCCATGGACTGTATTTATACCACCACAGCAACCATTACTGAATACAGAGATGCCTCTAAGGAAGAGGAGGAAGAAGAAAGGAATTGTGTAAAAAGTCTTTCGGATATTCAGGGAAATTCTCAGTGTGACTTCATCCAACAACTAACAGCCACCCAGATTCCCAGCAGTTACGAGTACTTCAGTCATGAAGTAGAATTTCTAAGGAACACACCTCCAATTACTATACTTTGACCTAACAATGAGAAATTGAAATTGAATCTGACTAAGGACCTATACAGGGGTGTCTCCTGATACAACAACCAGAGTGATTTTGCTCTCTGGTAGAGAAGAGAGAAAGAAGCAGAGAGAGAAAGAGAAAGGAAAAGAAAGAGAGATTCTGGAGCAGAAAATTTTGTTTTTTACTGACTCCTTTCTTCCCCAGATTGGGATATTGTTGGGAAGAAATCATTTTTGGTACTTTAGGAACCAAACTGTGGACAAAAAGGCAAATAATACTGATATACCTAAGAAGTAAAGCAGAAACAATGGAAGAAACTTCTTGATGGCATTGGTGAGCTGCTGAATTAATGCGGGTTCCACGTTCCTCAGAATTTGTGCTAAATGAGATAATAAATGTTTGATATTTTAAAATCTCTGCTAGTAAGACATTCTTTTCCTTGCCACTATAAAGTTCCATATCATTCATTTTCTCCCCCAATTCTTTGCCTCTGTTTTCCTGTCTTATCTTCATATAGAATCTGTGATGCTTCCTTTTAAAGTTCTTTCTGATTACTAATCCCAGGAAAATCATTTGGAGGGCTCTGCATAGGTGCCTGGCTGACATGGAACACCCAGTTCTCACAGTAATAGTCTTCATGAGTAGGACTTTGAAGGGGTGTGTGTGTGTGTGTGTGTGTGTGTGTGTGTGTGTGTGTGTGTAATATTTAGTTTTAAAAGGGACCTATCCAATGTTTTCTACATGTCAGGCACTGTGTGATCACTTTAAGTATACTAAATGACTCACTAGAAAAGATTCTGATAGTAGGAAAGATGGAGGGCAAGAGGAGAAGGGGTTGACAGAGGATGAGATGGTTGAATGGCATCACTTGACTCAATGAACATGAGTTTGAGCAAACTCAGGGAGTTGGTGATGGACAGGGACACCTGGTGAGCTGTAGTTCATGGGGTCCCAAAGTGTTGGGCACAACTTAGCAACGGAACAACAATGTAATTCCCACAGTTCGGTTCAGTTCAGTCGCTCAGCCGTGTCTGACTCTTTGCGACCCCATGGACTGCAGCAGGCCAGGCCTCCCTGTCCAACACCAACTCCCTGAGTTTGCTCAGACTAATTTCCATTCAGTCGGTGATGCCATCCAACCATCTCATCCTAGTCGTCCCCTTCTCTTCTTGCCTTTTATCTTTCCCAGCAGGAAGGTCTTTTCCAGTGAGCGAGTTCTTTGCATCAGGTGGCCAAAGTTTTGGAATTTCAGCTTCGACATCAGTCCTTCCAATGAATATTTAGGAGTGGTTTCCTTTAGGAGGGACTGGTTGGATCTCCTTGCAGTCCAAGAGACTCTCAAGAGTCTCCTCCAACACCACAGTTCAAAAGCATCAATTGTTTGGTGATCAGCTTTTTTTATAGTCCAAATCTCACATCCATACATGACTAATGGAAAAACCATAGCCTTGACTAGAAGGACCTTTGTTGACAAAGTAATACCTCTGCTTTTTAATATGCTGTCTAGATTGGTCATAACNTGTTTGGTGATCAGCTTTTTTTATAGTCCAAATCTCACATCCATACATGACTAATGGAAAAACCATAGCCTTGACTAGAAGGACCTTTGTTGACAAAGTAATACCTCTGCTTTTTAATATGCTGTCTAGATTGGTCATAACTTTTCTTCCAAGGAGTAAGCATCTTTTTATTTCATGGCTGCAGTCATCACCTGCAGTGATTTGGGAGCCCCCCAAAATAGCCTGCCACTGTTTCCACTGTTTCCCCATCTATTTCCCATAAAGTGATGAACCGGATGCCATGATCTTAGTGTTCTGAATGTTGAGGTTTAAGCCAGCTTTTTCACTCTCCTCTTTCACTTTCATCAAGAGGCTCTTTAGCTCTTCTTCACCTTCTGCCATAAGGGTAATGTCCTCTGCATATCTCAGGTTATTGATAGTTCTCCAGGGAATACTGATTCCAATTAGTGTTTCATCCAGCCCAGCATTTCTCATGATGTACTCTGCATATAAGTTAAATAAGCAGGGTGACAATANGAGTGACTGAACTGAACTGATGTATGTACCATTTCAGGTTCCTATGCAATATTGCTCTTTACAGCATTGGACCTTGCTTCTATCATCAGTCACATCCACAACTGGGTGTTGTTTTTGCTTTGGTTCCATCTCTTCATTCTTTCTGGAGTTATTTCTCCACTGATCTCCATTAGCATATTGGGCACCTACCAACCTACGGAGTTCATCTTTCAGTGTCCTATCTCTTTTCCTTCTCATATTGTTCATGGGGTTCTCAAGGCAGGAATATTGAAGTGGTTTTCCATTCCCTTCTCCAGTGGACCACATTTTTTCAGAACTCTCCACCATGACCCATCCGTCTTGGGTAGCCCTACATGGCATGGCTTACAGCNGTCCTATCTCTTTTCCTTCTCATATTGTTCATGGGGTTCTCAAGGCAGGAATATTGAAGTGGTTTTCCATTCCCTTCTCCAGTGGACCACATTTTTTCAGAACTCTCCACCATGACCCATCCGTCTTGGGTAGCCCTACATGGCATGGCTTACAGCTTCATTGAGTTAGACAAGGCTGTGGTCCATGTGATTAGATTGGTTAGTTTTCTGTGATGGTGGTTTTCAGTCTATCTGCCCTCTGATGGCGGAGAGGGCAATGGCACCCCACTCCAGTACTCTTGCCTGGAAAATCCCATGGACGGGGGAGCCTAGTATGCTGTCGTCCATGGGGCCGCTAAGAGTCAGGCGTGACTGAAGTGACTTAGCAGCAGCAGCAGTCCTCTGATGGAGAAGGATAAGAGGCTTATGAAAGCTTCCTGATGGGATAGACTGACTGAAGAGGAAACTAGGTCTTGTTCTGATGGGTGGGGCCATGCTCAGTAAATCTTTAATCCAATTTTCTGTTTATGGGTGGAGCTGTGTCCCCTCCCTCCTATTTACCTGGGACTTCCCCGGTGGCTCAGATGCTAAAATGTCTGTCTGCAATGTGGGAGACCCAGGTTCGATTCCTGGGTTGGGAAGATCCCCTGGAGAAGGAAATGGCAATCCACTCCAGTACTATCGCCTGGAAAATCCCATGGACAGAGGAGCCTAGTAGGCTACAGTCCATTGGGTACAAAGAGTTGGACATGACTGAGTGACTTCACTTACTCACTCACTCAAACTATGGTAGAGGTAATGAAGATAGTGGAGACCTGTCTCAAAAGAATCCAGGCATGTACTGCTACACTCCATGCCCTCAACCCTGCAGCAGGCCATCACCGACCCACGCCTTCAACGGAGTCTCCCAGACACCCACAGGCAAGTCTCCTGTGGGGTCACTGTTCCTTTCTCCTGGGTCCAGGTGCACAAGGTTCTGTTGGGCCCTGCAAGCGTCTATTTCCCAGTCCAATGTAAGTTCTGGCAGCTCTACAGTGGGATTAATGGCCACCTCCTCCAAGAGGGTTTATGCCATACCCACACCCAGTGCCCCTGTCCCTGTGGTAGACCACTGCCAACCTGTACCTCCACCGGAGACGCTCAAACACAGTTCTGTCTCTGTCTGTGTGGTCCCTGAGTCCTGGTGCACACATGGTTTGTTTGAGCCCTCTGAGCGTCTCTGGTGGAACTGGGGTTTAATTCTAAACATGAATTCTCCCCTCCTACCATCTTGCTGGGGCTTTTCTGACCTTGGACATGGGGTATCTCCTCTCTGCCACTTGCCTCTCCAGCGCCACACAGCCACCACTCGCCACTCCAGCGCCACCAAATTCCCACAATAACCTTATAAATCATTGCTGTTATAATTATTCCCATTCATAGACAAAGAAAGAGAAGCACCGGGAATTTCAGTGACTCGTCAGAGGCTATTTCTCTTTAAGTCATAGAAGCAGAATCCAAACATAGGCTGTGAGTTTCCACCCAGCAAAAGGAAAGAAAATTCTACATACAAACCGAATTCTTAATATAATGATATTTAAAGTACTGGGTGAGTAAATGTAGTTTCTTTTTGACAACAACAACAATTTTTTAAAATTCTTTTTTTGAGGGAAAGCTTTCCTTTTTAAAATGTTTGGCTGCCCTGGGTCTTAGTTGCTACATGTCGAATCTAGTTCCCCAACCAGGGAGCGAACCTGTGCCCCCTGCTTTGGTCTCTCGGCATCTTAGCCACTGGATGCAAAGGGGCTGCCCTGGCTGCACCCGTTTCCCAGCAGGATCCGTTGGTTCCCAGACTCACTCTGCCTAAAAGAAAGTCCACCTCTCAAGGCAAAAAGAGTCTGGAAAATTTTATGACTTGCCAAAACCAAAACAAGTTAACAGAAAACTTATTATTTGAGGTAATGGTAATTCCAAAGAGAACACTGTGAGCTTGCTCCCCCTCAGCCCCACCGCAGATGCATAATCCTGTGAGCGTTCACACAAAGAAGGGTTTGAGGGGAGAAGACAGAGGCGCCTTGCTTACCATCTGCTGCAGGATGTGACTCCCTGTGGGGCTGTGGGTAGAATTCTCATCAAGAACATGTTCTGAGGAAGGAACAAGTTCTCGTTCATGACACTAGTCATGATAGATTCCTGGCACATTTTCCCTTTGCCCTAAGCCTTTATCTGACAGGAAATAATTGCATAACACTGAATATTGTGCAAAACAATGTCACTATCATCAAAGTGATTATCATCAAAGATTGTGAAAGGATTAGGGTTCTTTCCAGAAGTTTTCTACTTTCTTAATATTAAAGATTATGTTGCAGAGAGGGAAGGGTGGGAAGAAGAGATTGTTAGGGAGATTGAGATGAACATGTACACACTGTTATATTTTAAATGGATAATTAAGGACCTACTGTTTAGCACATGAAACTCTGCTCAATATTATGTGGCAGCCTGGATGGTAGGGATGTTTGGGGGAGAATAGTTACATGTCTATGTATGGCTGAGCCCCTTCACTCTACCTGAAACTATCACAACATTGTTAATTGGCTATACCCCAATATAAAATAAAAAGTTTAAAAATTAATTTAACAGTGAATTATAACTACTTACCAAGGAACCATACCTTAAAGAAAGTGAAGCCTGAAAGAGGATAAGGATATAGAACTATACTGAAGTTATACTCTAAATTTGACTTTGGAATCTGGGGTGTATTTTCACAAGACTGGAAATAATTTATTTTTTCTCTTTTTTGTTTTTACTTTTCACCAGTATGTGCTACCTATTTACTGTTTAAGAGTATATATCGCCTATATAATTTTCACTCACTTTTTCAGCATAGACAAAATTATCTGGATATAAAGTGTTTTATGTATTAAAGTATGAGTATTAACTTCAAATATATAAATTCCAAACATGAGAACTAGATAGAAAATTATAAAGATAGATACAACAAATTTTACCTGCTAATTGACAATCTAGAGAATTCTCATATGGATGAGTAAACTTAATGAACTTAAAGTATGTATATATATATATGGGCTTCCCTGGTGGCTCAGATGGTAAAGAATCCAACTGCAATGCGGGAGACCTGAGTTCGATCTCTGGGTTGGGAAGATTCCCCTGGAGAAGGGCATGGCAACCCACTCCAGCATTCTTGCCTGGAGAAGTCCATCGACAGAGGAGCCTGATAGGCTGTAGTCCTGGGGTCACAAAGCACTGGACACGACTGAGCAACTAGGCACAGCACAAATATACGCATATGTATCAGAGGGATATGTATTCAAACGTTTATTTTTGTCTCCTCTTAATCACCTCATGTGAAGAGTTGACTCATTGGAAAAGACTGATGCTGGGAGGGATTGGGGGCAGGAGGAGAAGGGGACAACAGAGGATGAGATGGCTGGATGGCATCACTAACTCGATGGATGTGAGTCTGAGTGAACTCCGGGAGTTGGTGATGGACAGCGAGGCCTGGTGTGCTGTGATTCATGGGGTCGCAAAGAGTCGGACACGACTGAGCGACTGAACTGAACTGAACTGAATCAGATAAATCAGATTACATTTGTTTGAAAATATAAGTTAAATTCACCTTAGTAAAAAGGAGTGTCCTGCAAGTTGCTTCTCCCACTCAGCAAATTTCAACATGAATAACAATCAATTTGTGTTTTTGAAATTCCTCAAGTAACACTTCTTGTTGTTGATATTAGATTTAGGCTTCCAAGTTGTATCATGTTAATAAAGTCTTAGAAAACATTTGACTTCCAGATATGCCCATTTCTGGTAAATTTATGTTCTACATTTTGATTAACAAAGATGTTCTAAGTGTAAGTATATAACTGACTATTTGAATGTTCTTCAAATATTAAGTGATTGTTTTAGGGTCACACCTTGAAGTGAGGGTTATGACAAGGGACAAAGAAACTCCATGGAATCAGTAAAGGAGGAGAAGCATGGGTAGAAGTAGATTTTTTTGTTGTTGCTTTTCATAAGGGATAAGGTAAGTGATCATCACTATGACATTGTTTTCCATTTGTGATGTAGAGACATATTAATTAAAGGCATAAAGACACAGTCTTGGTCAAATGACACAGACAATTTTCTTTAGATTTGGCCAAAACCTTTGCAGTAAATAAACACACAATACCAGGTTGTCCTTGTAGAAAGGGGTGGGTAAAAATATAACAAGAGAAAGAAAAGATCATGAATATCTTTTTTTTTGCTTTAGTGAATGATTAGAGGAAATGTATAGTTAGTCATCTCCCACTTTTAGAGACCCCATGGACTGTACCCAGTAAGGTTCCTCTGTTCATGGAATTATCCGGAGTGGGTTGCCATTTCCTCCTCCAGGGTATCTTCCTGACCCAGGGAGTGAACCCAAGTCTCTTACATCTCCTGCATTGGCAGGTGGATTCTTTACCACTGCACTACCTGTATTGAATTCATACAATAAATTCCAAATTTAAATGGCACCATCATATTTGCCTAGTAAATATCCAGAATGTAATCAAGAACTCTAACATTGTTGTAACCATATTAAAGAAGAGGCATCAGTGGGAAGCTGAAGAAAGAAGCTGGACTAAGAGTGGGAAAATTTGAAATGAAATTTGTTGTATCAATTTGGAGGCAAAGCATTGTAATGAAGATACTGACATTGCTAGCCTTTATAGAACTAATTGCTTTAAATAATTGCTTCTCTCTTATTGAGGTTTCCTTTGTTGGGGCTACAAAATTTAATTCATAGGCCAGCATCTTTCTGTTACATTATTTCCTCAGATTCAGTCTTTTGATGTATTGCAATTTTCTTAAACTCCAAAATCCTTCAGTTATCAAAATTATTGCTAAGTAGCTAAATATTGCTTTGATGCTTTCAATTTTAATGCTCTGGCTTAAATTTTGTAAGCAGTATGCTCCGCTCATCCCTCCATTCTATAAAAAAGCTCTTTAGATAAAGCTTATGTGTAGCTTTTCAATCTACAAAACAGAATCTGTTTTCTTGACTGTCTCTCTCAACTATAGTGAGATCCAGACCAAAATATTTGAAGAGAATGTAACTGGACAGAATTATTCAAATGCATTAGCTTTGAATTAAGTGTTTCATTCTAGTTGGTAGAGATAAGAGTATTGCAGGTTCACAAAAGGTACCCATATAACTGACTTTCTACAAACAGATATCAGGCTATTTTACAGTGTATGTAAATGTATTCTAATTTTTAAAAGAATAACATAGTCCTCAGTTTAGGATGATGTAAGTACAGTCATAAGTGCTGACAAGGGAATGAGGATAGAAATTTGTGAAATGGAATAAGATAAATAAAAGGGAACATTCCCATACAGAGAAGGAAATTTTTAAGAAAGGGGAAAAAAAAAGAATTTAAATGATAATATAAGAAAGTGACAAAATGAGNCAGTCATAAGTGCTGACAAGGGAATGAGGATAGAAATTTGTGAAATGGAATAAGATAAATAAAAGGGAACATTCCCATACAGAGAAGGAAATTTTTAAGAAAGGGGAAAAAAAAGAATTTAAATGATGATATAAGAAAGTGACAAAATGAGAGAATTAAACAAGATTGGTTTTTCCAGAAAAAGAATGACAAGTGATGAACTAAAATTTTGAGTGATACCAACACCTAGTTAGTAGGAAGGATTTTTTTTTTAACAGCTTTATCAAGATATACTTTACACACTAGAAAATTCATCCATTTAGAGTATAAGTCAGTGACTTTTAGGATATCCAGAGTTTTATAACCATCACCACAGGAATATTTTCATTATCCCCTCCAAAAATCTATACCCATTTGCTGTTACCCCAAAGCCCGCTTCTCCCCAGGGAGGGATTTTTTGATAAAACAGCTATCTCGTATTTATTTGCTCCCTAGGTTCTCCAGACCAGACCAGCTTTCATTACATTCTTTGCTAAAAGAGCAACTCTCAACCAGAAGGAAAGATCAGTAGCAATCAGGCCCAGAAAAACATGGTCCTTGTGCAGACAGGTATCCATCTACAAGCCTGGGCATAAATTGAGTGTATCTAAGTTTCATTATGCTCAGCTACTATCGTTTATAGGATATCTAAATTGATGGTACTCAGTACATGCTTGGGGCTTCCCTGGTGGCTCAGTTGGTAAAGAATTTACCTGCAATGTGAGAGACCTGGGTCTGATCCCTGGGTTGGGAAGAATCTCTGGCAAAAGAAATGGCAACCTACTCCAGTATTCTTGCCTGGAGAATTCCGTGGACAGAGGAGCCTGGAGGGCCACAATCCATGGGATCACAAGAGTCAGATACAACTCAGTGACTAAACCACCACCACCAATACATGCTTAGAAAATCAGTCATATTAAAATCCATTAGAGAGTTTGCTTAAAATATAAAATAAAAATATAGATTAAAGTGCTCACTTCAGCAGCATGTACACTAAAATCCTGGTGTGCCCCTCTAAAGCCCAGATTTGGGTCTTCCCTGGTGGCTCAGACAGTAAACAATCTGCCTGCAATGCGAGAGACCCAGGTTCAATCCCTGGATTGGGAAGATCCCCTGGAGAAAGGAATGGGTAACCCACTCCAGTATCTTGCCTGAAGAATCATGTGGACAGAGGAGCCTGACATGCTACTGTCCATGGGGTCACAAAGAGTTGGACACAACTGAGCAACTTTGACTCACTCATGCTAAAATTAGAACAATACAGAGATTAGCATGACCCCTAGATAACGAGAATACACAAATTCATGAAACATTTCATTTTTTCACAGATATATGCTTTTCTTCTATACATTAAATATATGGCATTCTTCATGTCAATCATGCTAAAAAAGGAACTTGAAAATATAGATTATGCTGCATAAAGGCTAAATATTTAGTTTCAGTAAGTATGGAGTGGGGAACCTTGGAAACTGTATTTTTAAAGAGCTCCTTCAGTTCAGTTCAGTTGCTCAGTCGTGTCTGACTCTTTGCGACCCCATGAATCGCAGCACGCCAGGCCTCCCTGTCCATCACCAACATCCGGAGTTTACTCAGACTCACGTCCATCGAGTCAGTGATGCCATCCAGCCATCTCATCCTCTGTCGTCCCCTTCTTCTCCTGCCCCCAACCCCTCCCAGCATCAGAGTCTTTTCCAATGAGTCAACTCTTCGCATGAGGTGGGCAAAGTACTAGAGTTTCAGCTTTAGCATCATTCCTTCCAAAGAAATCCCAGGGCTGATCTCCTTCAAAATTGATTGGTTGGATCTCCTTGCATTGCAGTCCAAGGGACTCTTAGGTGATTTTAATAATAATAAAGTTTTAAAATCACTGACAGTTTATATAAATGTATAAGCTAACAGCTGAACTGTAAGTGAAACACCAATAAAGTATATCAAGAACTAGTAAGAGAACCCTAGTGAGTAGAGAATTGCCCAGTGATAGAATGATCAGCATGGTATGGAATTAAGTTGAGAAATCTCATCTCCGTGGTCAAGAAGCAGTTCTTGGGTACTGGTTACTACAGAAATGTCTCAAAAGAAGACATTTCTGGTGAGATGAATGGCACATGAGAAAGCACAGAGGTGGAATTAATTCAAAATCACGCCTTAAGATGAGAGTTGGACAGACTTATTTGCAGCAGGGAGGGAAATAAGTTCAAGTGAAGACAGGAGTTACAGGAAAGTCTAAGCTATGGAACTGAAGAGCTGTTTTCTGTAGATCAGGGAATTATACCATGATGAAAACAGCCTGAAGAACAGCCTTCAGTTAAGTTCAGTTCAGTTCAGTCGCTCAGTCGTGTCCGACTCTTAGTCATCCCATGAATCGCAGCATGCCAGGCCTCCCTGTCCATCACCAACTCCCGGAGTTCACTCAAATTCACGTCCATCGAGTCGGTGATGCCATCCAGCCATCTCATCCTCTGTCATCCCCTTCTCCTCCTGCCCCCAATCCCTCCTAGCATCAGAGTCTTTTCCAATGAACCAACTCTTCGCATGAGGTGGCCAAAGTACTGGAGTTTCAGCTTTAGCATCATTCCTTCCAAAGAACACCCATGACTGATCTCCTTCAGAATGAATTGGTTGGATCTCTGCAGTCCAAGGGACTCTCAAGAAGATCAGCCTTAACAACTGACATTATTAACTAATAATTTCTTTCCTGATAGGAAATATTTCAAGAAATAAGACTAGGGACAAAATTGGAAGATTTCTGGAATTCTCACTAAGAAGGGCTAAAGAAGGCAGAGGTTTAAAAGCCTGCTACTACTTCCAACAACCCAGAAACATGAAAATTTAATTAAAATGAGGTGGTTTTTTCTTTTTAAGTAGCAAAAAAGATGAATGAGTGTGACACAATTGAGGGTGTTTCAGTATTAGTGTCTAAGATATAATGCTTCAAATAGTCATGGTTTTCCCAGGGTCCTGTTGCTTTTAAAAACAAAGTATAGGAATGCAATAAGTCAGAAAGAGAAAAACAAATATCATATATTATTAACTCATATACATGGAATATAGAAAAATGACGTTGATGAACCTCTCTACAGGGAAGGAATGGAGACGCAAACATAGAGAAGAGACTTGTGGATACAGTGGAGGAAGGAGCAAGTAGGATGAATGGAGAAGGTAGCCTTGACACATGTACATTACCACGTGTAAAATGGATCGCTGGTGAGGAGTTGCTGTATAACAGGGAGCCCGGCTTTGCCCACTGTGATGATCTAGAGGGGATGGGATGGGGAGAGGGCAGGGAGGTTCAAGAAGGAGGGAAAATACGTGCAACTATGGCTGAATCTCATTGTTGTACGGAAACCAACACAATTTGGTAAAGCAATTTCCCTCCAATTAAAAATACAGTTTTAAAAAATATTGCTCTGAATGTTCCATTTCTCTTAATGTGAGCTTTGATTTCATTCTGCTTATGCCAGTGATTCTAACAGCACCTCCCCCAGTGTACACCAAGTGAAAAGGACACCTCCATTCTCACCCACTCACAGTTGCTCAATGTTCTGTAAACATATTTTCATTGGAAGTAGCAGTTTAGAAATATGTCCAAAGGTTATAATGTCTTTCATAGAATTTTTTTAAAAATAACTGAGGTTTTAAAAAATCTGTTTGCCATACAATTAGCATGAGAATTATCAGAATTGCAAAGTTAACTCTTTTCACATCTATGTGTTCGCCTCTCTTCCTAGTTTATGTCAAAATTTAATGCTATTATTATAGTCAAAAGTTAGCTTTTGTTCCTTTTCACCTAACAGTAAGTAATCAAAGCTTTTATGCTGTGATAAGGCCTTCCTATTTTGGTGGATGTGTAAGATAGATTCTACCAAGGCAATATATAGCATTTGTCTTCAGTTATCAAACATTGCAGTTCATCTGAAATTTTATGAATATTAATTTTTGCTTTAGTGAATGATTAGAGGAAATGCCAGGTCAATCAGATTCAACTCTTTGTGACACCATGGACTATATAGCCTGCCAGGCTCCTTTGTCCATGGGATTCTCCGGGCAAGAATATTGGCATGGATTGCCATGCCCTTCTCCAGGAGATCTTCCCGACCCAGGGATCGAATCCCCATTTCCTTGAAAGGCAGGTTCTTTACCACTAGTGCCACCTGGGAAGCCCTTAGTGAGTGATTGGGTAGCTGTGTGCAATTTTACTCTTTGTGTGGGAATTTCTTGGATGAGTCAATTACAGTTGGTGTTCGAAACTATGAATCTTACATATCAGTTATGTAAAACAAACTGTTCTCTGCACAAAAGAAAAAAGAGTTTCTAAGCAAAAAAAAAACCTGGAAAGACATTTTTACTATTAATAATAATAACGAACATTTACATAGCTTTCACTCTATGCCAGACAATTTCTAAGTACTTTTAAGTATGTTAAATTAAATCTAATCCTTGGGGAGCTACTCTTAAGCAACCTTATAGATAAACTGAAGCCCTGAGAGGTTAAGTAATTTGTCCAAAAGGTAACAGTGAGGATCCTGGGATTCTTTCCAAGGAGTTTGACAATTGAGTCTATTCTATTAAGTACTTTGTCATCCTGCTTTGAGGTCAGTTAGAATATTCCCATATTGTATTTTCAGATTATTTCTTTCCAAATGCTTTTCCTGTTTATACAACAATACTTTAGCCAAGAAAGTTTACCAACTTATTTTATTTATTTCACTCAACAAATATTTACTGAGTGTCTATTAAACTGATGACTGGAATTTCATTACTCTATTTTCATTCATGTGAGTTAAATGGCTACCTACTATTAAAAGTTGGAATACTATAACACTGATCTTTGACTTTGACATTTGGGTAGATAGACTCTGCCATAAGGTTCAGTTTTGGCCTCAATGTATTTCAACATCATTTTGAAACCCCTGAAATTGTGCATGACCAATAAACTTATGATCTTTGTAGGTAATAATTACATAAAACTTCTACCAAAATGTCAATAATTCAATCAAGACATGACCTATGGATTTATTTTATTATGATATTTACTTATAATATGTGTTTTAGATATATCTTAGACAGAAAAACTTGTTTGTCTTTTACAAAAACAAATCCAAAATATTGGTATTTGCACAAAGTCTCTTAAATCAAGGAATCAGGAACCCACTGTAGTTCATAAGCCCTCATACATCCAACTGTCTTAAATATATTTCTGGTATTAAAAATGTATGACATTTAAAATGGGTACTTTTGACTCATTTTGAAATTTTCCGTACTCATTTATTATAGTGATGGGAGGTAAAAATAATAAAAGTTTTCATTTTTAAACCTCACCTCTTTCTTCCTCAACTCTTGTCAGTGTTTATATTGTCCCTGAGAGTTGCATAAGAATAAAGGAGAGAGCATAGAAAGAAACACTGAATCCAGGAAACAGGTACCCAGCAAAACTCTTAATCTTAGAATTCAGAAATGGGATTTTAATTTATCTTAGAATTCAGAAGTGGGATAATTGTCATACAGATGTACATTTGTGAGTTTATTAGAATTAAAAATGAAATAATATTTTTCCTATCAGTCATAAATCTAACTTGACTGCTTATCTTGACAATGAGGCCTAGCTTTGAAAATCAGATTATCTGTAGGCACTTTCTAGAAATATAATTATGCAAGTCATAGTTTTGACAATAATAAAAAGCACTTTGAGGTTTTATATTGATAAAAGTATATTTAAATTAATAATATTTCAATTTTTCCAAAGTTATTGAGCATATCAGTGATTCTAAGTAGAACTATAGCAATTAGTAACCATTTATAAGTAGCTTTTTTGCAATGTTTCTAGACAATGAGAATGAGAATGACTAATAACTGAGTTCCAAATCCTTTTGCAATTGACCTAGTTTCCAGTGGTGTGCTTTCAATAGAATTAAGGAAGTCATACTTGATTCATCAGCTGATAGGTAGTTAAGCTCCAGTATTCTTGCCTGGAGAATCCCATGGACAGAGGAGCCTAGCGGGCTGCAGTTCATGGAGTCGAAAAGAGTTGGACACAACTGAAGCAGCTAAGCACAGCACAGCACAGGTAATTAAAATTCTTTTTCAATGATGATTACAATGTGACCTTTGGCTTAGAACTTAGATAACTAAATATTCAAATGATGATGTTATAACAGAACTTCTTGTGCTTTTTTCCTATTTTAGAAAAATATTTATTTTATTTGGTTGCACTGGATCTTAGTTGCAGCATGTGGGATGTTAGTTCCCTGATGGGGCATGGAATCTGGGCCTTTTGTATTGGAAGCGTGGAATCTTAGCCACCAGACTACCAAGGAACACCTCTATCTCTCTTTATGTGAACAAGACTTCTTGGTGCTTGCATCAATAGAATAAGTAGAATAGGAATGTTCTAGAATAGAAATATAGGAGAGTAGAACATAGGAGAATAGAAAGCATAGCAAGAGGATAGATGAGATGTGTGTCAATCTAGCAGTAAGTCATATTCATCCAAAGACACATGATCTGATTGGAGGACCGGATGGATGGAATATACAATTAATGTCATTTAGAAAAGACTTTCAAACAAAATTTTTCTTGTGTTTAATATTATTGAAATTATACTAGCTATATATAGTTTTGATAAAGAATATATTGACCATACTTATAATGATAGCTTGATCTAGAAAAATCTATTACTACTCAGAACTGGATAGGTACAAGAACGTCTTTTATAGTTTTGATTATCTTTAGTTTCAGAAATGTATGATACAGTGATCTTTAAAATATATTGAAGCAGTACTTCCCCAGTGGTCCAGTGGTTAAGACTTCACCTTCTAGCGCAGGGGGTGCAGGTTCAATCCGGGTCAGGGAGCTAAGATCCCACACATCTTGAGGCCAGAAAAATGTATAAAACAGAAGTAATATTATAAAAAATTCAATAAAGACTTTAAAAATGATCCACATCAAAAAAAATAGTTTAAAAAATAAAATATATTGAAGCACAAAATAACAAGGTAAAATCATCTGGGAAATAAGAATGGAAATACAAGATTGAGTAGAAATAAGAATGATACTAAAATTTCCAACTTTTAAAAGAATAGATCATATTGTTTTAAATGGATAATGGTGGGCAATAAATGACTGCAATATTTACATTTCACTGAATACATTTTCAAAGTGGTATTTCACTTTATTTTTAAAATATCAGTATTTATATTTTTTGTTATCTTACTCATGCTGAGAAGATTTAGAAGCTAAGCATGTGTGAAAGGTTACATGCTTAATAAAATTCTTTTGGGACTATAAGGAGGGAAAAGATTGAAGACCACAAAAATATGTAATATAAGCATTAGCAGAGAATGTAGAGAACATACTGTTTATGCTCTATGATAAATATTTTAAATGTATCTACTATCATTTTCAATTAAAAATCACAACAATAAAGTTATATAATACTTCAACTTTATTCTTCTACTCTAGAAATTTAAACTGTAGTGGTGATTTTGCTTCATCAAAATGTGGATTTTTATACTTAGTCGTTACGCATTTGGCCAAAGTAAGGGATTGGTATATATCCAAAAAAGTATAATTATGCCTATTAAAAGTTACTTGGAGCCTTCCTAAAAATCATTTATTATCTATTGTAAGTTTACTTTATTCCATATTAAGCTGGCAGAGAATGAAGATATTTATTTATGGCAGTGTAGGAATGCAGGATGGAAGTGGAAAGAGCATAGTTTCTAATGAGAAAAGAAACCAAATGAAGCTGAAGATTTTTATCTTCATTTGGCAAGCATTTGCCAGGTACCAAGGCCTCACACAGTGTATTATTACAGTTTATTTAACCTAGCATTATATCAATCATAGTTTATTATCATCATTGGAATTACATTTTTTAAATTAATCTTTATTGGAGTATAGTTGATTCATAATGTTGTATTAGTTTCTGTTTACAGCAAAAGTGAATCAATTTTACATATACATATATCCACTCTTTTTTAGATTGTTTTTCCCCATATGGATCATTACAGAATACTGAGTAGAGTTCCCTGTGCTACACAGTAGGTTCTTATTAGTACCTATTTTATATAGAGTAGTGTGTATGTCAATCCCAATCTCCCAGTTTATCCCTTCCCCCTCTCCCTGTGCTGTCCCCCTTGGTAAATTTGTTTTCTACATCTGTGACTCTATTTCTGCTTTGTAAATGAGTTCATTTGTACCATCTTTTTAAAGATTCTAAAGCTTATTTTCTTAGAAGATAAAATTAATTAATTGGCTTTATATTCTAGATGTTAAATGAACTAAGAAACTATAATAATGTATCACATGGGTTCATTTGCTTTCTAAATAAATATAAAAATAGCTATAAAAAGTGAAAACTAAGCTTTCAAACAATGGAGAGATTATCTTTATATTTATTTTGTTTAAAATTCTGGGATAAATTTTCCTTTGTTTTGTTAATGAACTCTATTGGTTAATGCTCAGGGAATATGTGCTGTTCCCTGGACTTCCAGGAAAAGATCTGTGTTAAGTATTTACATAAGTAGTTCTTAATTTCATCAAATCATATCACTTATTTTGATTTATTTCCTTAAAGATGCTTAAAGTTGCTGTTTAACAACCACAACTAATATAGTCTCAACATGCTATTTTTCATGCCCTTTGAAAATTTGAGCAAGTGGATGGAAGTGATCTGCAATTGATTTTTTATACTGGAAGTAGTTAATATGTTACAAAAATAAATGGTTGGTCATTTACTTTCACTACCTATCAGGTAAAATAAAAACCAGGGATTCTGGAACAAGAACAGAGTTCAAGGAATCAAGGACTCAGACTCCCGTTCTTTCTTGTTCCTCTGTACACCATGAGGGGACATCAGCTGCCTAATCCAGTCTTGATTCTGCTTTTCTTGCTCCTTCCCAGAGATGCTTCAGCTACCTCCAAACCGTAAGCAACATTTCCAGAAAATTCTATTGCCCTCCTCTTTCCCATTCTGTTATACATTTCTTGATGTCTGTCTTTTTATTTCCTGATTGTCTATGAAATTATCTGCTGTTGAAAAGCATTTAAAAATGATTACCACAAGTGGTAAAAGATACACTCCCAGTTCTAGAAAACTCAGAGACACAAGGTGTCTCTTGTGAAACAGTCACCTGCCAAGATGATGGAATTCTACAATATTCACCAAATAAAAATATATAATTCCTACCAGAAAAGGAGATAAATTCTTTACTGGCTAATGAAAAAAGGCTGCAGTGTCTTGTCTTTGCCATTGCAAAGTGACATAGTATCTGTGTCTCCTCCAAGTCATGGGTTCCCAAGATGGATGAGACCTAAAGACAAGCCAGGATTTGTGTGTCAAGTCACTCAAAGTGAAAGTGAAGTCGCTCAGCCATGTCTGACTCTTTGCGACCCCATGGACTGTAGCCTATCAGGCTCCTCCGTCCATGGGATTTTCCAGGCAAGAGTGCTGGAGTGGATTGCCATTTCCTTCTCCAGGGGGTCTTCCCGACCCAGGAATCGAACCAGGGTCTCCTGCATTATAGGCAGATGCTTTACTGTCTGAGCCACCAGGGAAGCCCAAGGATTGAGTCAAGTCACTCAATCCTTCATCAAATATTTAAAGGCTAGCATTAGACTTTGAGAACATACAGATCAACAAAATGTGGGCTGTGACCTCAGTACCTCATAGTATAAAAGAGAGCGAGAGAGATGGTGCACAGGGAATGAAATAAAATGCAAAAACAGAACCAGGATNTCAAATATTTAAAGGCTAGCATTAGACTTTGAGAACATACAGATCAACAAAATGTGGGCTGTGACCTCAGTACCTCATAGTATAAAAGAGAGCGAGAGAGATGGTGCACAGGGAATGAAATAAAATGCAAAAACAGAACCAGGATTCTGTGGGAACTGTTGTTCAGTTGCTAAGTTGTATCCAACTCTGCGACCCAATGGACTGTAGCCCACCCACGTCCTCTGTCCAAGGGGATTTCCAGGAAAGAATACTGGAGTGGGTTGCCATCTCCTCCTCCAGGGGATCTTCCTGGATCAGGGAACAAACCCTCACCTCCTGAGTCACTAGGGAAGCCCTCTGTGGGAATACTGACAAATAATACCTAATTCCTCATGGGAACTTATAAAGGAAGGGGCGTCACCAAAGTCTACATAAGGAGTTGTTTGGGGAATGAATCTTATGAAGCAAACAGAAGTTTTCCAGCTAGACCAGGACACTTCAGATAGATCCACAAGCATGGGCCACTAGAGCATCACAGAGTACAGTATGTTTGGGCTTTTCTAAATGATAGATAAACAGCAACAGAGGAATGATATTTTCTTCTGGGTGTACATGGTAAAACATCTGATGATTAGCCCAGTTTGTCTTCTATCTACAGAGAGTGGAAGAAAAAAAAGAGCTAAAGTTGCTTCTGAAACAGTATTGAAAATAGATTCAGTTCCTCTCCCTGAATTCTTATCTCTTTAACGTTTCCTGGAACAAAGTGACTTGTGATACCATCATAAGAAACCCAAGACCACACACAGACAGATTTTCTTACTGGTTTCAATAATGATTAATTGATTAATAATATTGTTTGTTAATAAAAGTGTTTTGAGAGGACTGTTGACATATAACTGAGAATTAAAGTTGTAAGATATTAAAGTGTACAACACACATATATATTGTGAAAGGATTTTCCCCATTGACCTAACTAATCTATTAAATAGATTAATCTAATGATTTATCTAGCACATCTGTCTCTCATCTATCTACTTTTGGGGGAGAGGTAAGAACATTTAATTTCTGATCTCTGAGCAAATTTCAGTTATATAATACAGTGTTATCAGCCATAGTCACCATGTTAGATATTATATCTTCAGCTCTTATTACCTCATAAATGAAAGTTTATGCCCTTTTACCAAACTATTCCTGTTTCCCTCTACCTCCCAGCCACTGGAAAGCTCTTTTCTACTCTATGTTTCTAAGTTTGACTTAAAAAAAAAAAAAGATTCCACATATAAGTGATACCAGGCATAATTGTCTTTCTCTGGTTTATTTCACCTAACACTGTGCCCTCAAGGACCATCTGTGTTTTGACAAAGGGCAGGATTTCCTTCTTTTTTTAAGGTTGAATAATATTCATGTGTGTGTGTGTGTGATCACATTTTCTTGGTTCATTGAAAGTTTCTAATTTAGAAAATTACCTCTATCCAAAATGTATAACAACTCATAGAGTGCTTATCCATAGCTTACGAATAGGTTTGCTAATGTAATGGTGACTATTTCCACAATACTGGAGAAACGTATGGGTGTTTAACTTGGTAGGGGGGGTTCTGAGTTTCTAAGGTCTCTGGAGTGGCCTTTGAAGAATATACTCCTTGCCACTCCTGCTGAAATCTAACTCGGTTCTGTGACTGATGAAGATAGCAAAGATTATCTAGAAAACAACCACAATAACCCCTCCATGGCTGACCCAGACCCCTCTTCTCCGCAGACAGTACCTGGTGCTGGTCCCATCACAGCTGTATGCTGGTGTTCCCGAGAAGGTCTGTGTCCTGCTGAGTCACCTGAATGAGACAGTGGCACTGACAGTAACTCTGGAAGATGGGGTGCAGGGCAGGAATCTCCTCACAGACTTGGAGACGAAAAATTCCTTCTACTGCAGCTCCTTCACGGTCAGCATTCCTCCTTGGGGGAAGGGAAACCATTACAGAGAGAGCACATTAGTTGATGCCTTAGGTTCTGACCCTCAACAATTAACAAACCTCAGTTTGGTGCTCTGTGATGACCTTAATGGGTGGGATGGGGGTGGGAGGGAGGTTCAAGAGGGAGGGGATATATGTATGTATATAGTTGATTAACTTTGTGGCCCAGAAGAAACTAACAACATCATCAAGCAATTATACTCCAATAAAAAATAAAACACAAAAAAGAAAAATTAGGAGTAGAGAGTGAATTTCAAACAAGTCTAAAGATAAAAGTTCTACTGAATATACTTTCATAATATTTACAAACAGAACTGGCACAATATACAAAAGGTAACAATGGTTATAAGAAGGATTTTGTTTGTTCTTAAAGCAAACTTTGAAGGTAAATCATGTTCATCCCTTTATAGATATAAACACAGATTCATAAAGTTTAGTGACTTATCTAAGATCTCCCAGATGGTTGATGTTTAATGTACTGTCCTTGTAACCTTTTACTAACTTAAAGTATTAAATTGTTAATCATACCAGCTTACTACCAATGATAATATACAGTGCTACTTTTGACTATTAGAAAATAAATTTTAAAAATTATTTTAATACTACCATATTACTGTCAAAATGAGAACTTATTTCCTTCATTGTCATGACTAGTTGAAGAAGTATTTCATTTTTATTGCAATGACATTTCTCCTTTAATCAATTCAATAAATTGCTGCCTTCATGTTTCACACTCATATTAATCTACAAAGCAGGGGACATTCCATTTGACCCTGAAAAAATGAAAGCGAAAGTATCTCTTTCTCAGTCATGTCCAACTGACTCTTTGTGACCCCGTGGTCTGTAGCCCACCAGGCTCCTCTGTCCATGGAATTCTCCAGGCAAGAATCTTAGAGTGGGTAGCCATTCCCTTCTCCAGGGGATCTTCCTGACCCAGGGATCGAACCTGGGTCTCCTGCATTGCAGGTGGATACTTTACCATCTGAACCCCCAAGGAAGCCTAGCCCTTACTAATTCCCATGGGACTAACCAGAGAAATGAGAAAGTCACAAAAGCTGAGACATTCAGAAGTGGATCTGGGCAGATTCTTCAGCTCATTTCTGTTTTACAGATTCCAGCGTCATCTTTTCCCTCAGCATTCATAACTGTACAGGTGCAAGGGCCAACCCAGAACTTCATAAAGAGGAAGCGGATGTACATCACAGAAGCAGAAAGCCTAGTCTTTGTCCAGACAGACAAACCTATCTACAAGCCAGGACAAACAGGTATAAGGAACCAAACAAGCAAATGCAATCTGAAGGGTTGGAGGTGTAGTTCTCTGTTACCTTTTGGAAATCCTGGCACATTGTTATTTGTGTTACCACCCTGACTTTCCACTGGAGGATTTCATGAGAAAAATCTCTGTGTTTCAGTGAACTTCCGCATTGTCTCTGTGGATGTCAACTTTCACCCTTTGAATGAAACGGTGAGTCTCATAACAATGGCTATTTTGTTGTTGTTCAGTCTCCAAGTTGTGTCTGACTCTTTGCAACCCCATGAACTGCCTCACACCAGCTTCCCTGCCCTGCACTAACTCCCAGAGTTTGCTCAAGTTCATGTCCATTGAGTAAGTGATGCTATCTAACCATCTCCTACTCTGTCGCCCTCTTCTCCTTTGCCTTCCATCTTTCCCAGCAGTAAGACTGGCAGAAAAAAAAAAAAAAAACCCAAAAGGTAAAACCTGTTCTTTGGAGAACCTGAGACCAATATGAGATACTTAAATCTACCACAGAAAGTTCTCCAAAGCATATGGCTACTGGAGGATAAGGGAGATAAGTTCATCAACTACATTCTTAAAGTTAATTAAATATTCAGTTGAAATTGTCTCCTTAAAGACTCAATTATTCTAAATGGACAAAAGAAAATAAGTGCATTTGATATCTCTCTTAAGAGACACGAAGAATTTTTCACAGGTAAGTAAACTACAAGATAAAAGTCATTATTTGTATCTTTTTACACAAGTCTAGGTTACATTATTTCATAAAAGGAAATCATTATTTCTTTTCTGTTTGTTCTTTTTTTTTTTTTTAAGAATTGCTTTTTCCTTCTCTTAAAAAAAAAATAAATTATCCACTTTTGGCTGTGCTGGGTCTTTGTTGCTGCTCAGACTTTCCTCTGGTTGTGGAGAGCAGGGGCTACTCTCTAGCCGCAGGGCACAGGCGTCCCATTGTGGCAGCTTCTCTTGTTGCAGAGCACAGGCTGTAAAGTCCACTGGCTTAGTAGTTGTTTCCCAGGCTCTAGAGCACAGACTCAATAGCTGATGCACAAAGGCTTAGTTGCCTCACAGCATGTGGGATCTTCCCAAATAAGGGATAGAAACTGTCGCCTTCACTGGCAGGTGGATTCTTTACCACTGAGCCATCAGGGAAGCCCCCGTGATTTCCTCAGAGACTATGTCCCAGACCAAACATATGAAGTGTAATGACTCAAACCGGGCTGCATTTCCTCACCCAGACAAGAACTGAATCAGCTCACTTCCTTCTGGTCCAAATACTGTTTTAATGCTGGTGTCACAGTTTCGTCTTTTTATACTCTGTCTCACACTCACGCTATTTGTTTTCTTTTCAGTTCCCGATGGTTTATATTGAGGTAGGTAATATCGTGTGTCTCTCTCTTGGGATGAGGGCTCACTGTGAGTTATATTAACTTTCTTCTTTCCACTTTCTCCTTCCCTACTGGCACTTCTTCAGAACTAAATAAATACTGTTTTCCCTGTCTCTCATAAATCCTGGGGAGAGTGGATAAGATGTCAATGAAGGAACAAAAATACCCTGAGATGATGCAACGTAGTGGGTCTTCCAATATTTCTGACCGAGATGGGTATGCATAATCACAAAAAGAGGTACTATCACCTGTCATATCTCAGCTGGGCAAGTTGCCCTTTTCTCAGTCTAGAATTCTTAGAAACCTTTGCTAATATCCTTGGTGCCAATTTACCACCAGCTAATTAGCCTGCTGCCCATGTCGTCCTCCCTGAAAAGCTGTCCTTCTACTCAAAACTATATATTTTCAATTACTTCAATATCTTTGTGATGCTTTTACCTATAGAACCCCAAAAGGAACCGGATTTTCCAATGGCCCAGTATCAAATTGCAAGGGGGACTCAGTCAGCTGTCTTTCCCACTCTCAGTGGAGCCCGCTCTGGGTCCCTACAAGGTGGTACTGCTGAAGGAGTCTCGGAAAAAAATAGAGCACTCTTTTGAAGTGGATGAATACGGTAAGAATTCCACACATATCAAACACATTTATGACATTAAAGAACACAAGATTGGATCTTTTTTTATGTAGTGACAAGCAAAAACCTAGCATATAACAATCAAAAAATAGCAAGAATTTTTATTTATCTAAATATTTGCTGAACA
>SJYV01051371.1:0-14268 GCA_006410875.1 Neotragus pygmaeus | reverse complement strand
AAAAGCATAGACATAACTTTATCAACAAAGGTCTGTCTAGTCAAGGCTATGATTTTTCCAGTGGTCATGTCTGGATGTGAGAGTTGGACTATGAAGAAAGCTGAGCACCGAAAAATTGATGCTTTTGAACTGTGGTGTTGGAGAAGACTCTTGAGTGTCCCTTGGACTGCAAGGAGATCCAACCAGTCCATTTTGAAGGAGATCCACCCTGGGATTTCTTTGGAAGGAATGATGCTAAAGCTGAAACTCCAGTACTTTGGCCACCTCATGCGAAGAGTTGACTCATTGGAAAAGACTTTGATGCTGGGAGGGATTGGGGGCAGGAGGAGAAGGGGACGACCAAGGATGAGATGGCTGGATGGCATCACGGACTCGACGGACGTGAGTCTGAGTGAACTCTGGGAGATGGTGATGGACAGGGAGGCCTGGCGTGCTGCGATTCATGGGGTCGCAAAGAGTCAGACACGACGAAGTGAAACTGATACCTGTTTATGTCCAGAAATTAGAAATATTCAAAGCTGGTAATTACCCAAGTAAGACTTTTGAACAAAAAAACCTTATGTGTAGAAAATTCTGTATAGGAACATAAACTATATATAGTATTTTTGTAATTCTTAAAAAAGTAAAATAATTTTCACTAAGTTAGAATCCTAGTTTCATTGCTTCCTAGTTGTGTAACCTCAGGTAATTTACTTAATCTCATCTGTAAAGAATAATGTCAGTCATCTCACCTGAATACTGATGATAGTATTTATGCTTACTTCATAGTTATTGTTGTGATCCACACAATCAGAGGCTTTAATGTAGTCAATGAAGCAGAAGTAGATATATTTCTGGAATTCTCTTGTTTTTTCAATGATCCAGTGGATGTTGGCAATTTGATGTCTGGTTCCTCTGCCTTTTCTAAATCCAGCTTGAACATCCGGAAGTTCTCAGTTCACATACTGCCGAAGCCTTGCTTGAAGGATTTTGAGAATAATCTTGCTAGCATGTGTAATGAGTGCAACTGTGCGGTGTAGTTTGAACATTCTTTGGCATTGCCTTTCTTTTGGATTGGAATGAAAACTGACCTTTTGCAGTCCTGTGGCCACTGCTGAGTTTTCCAAATTTGCTGGCATATTAAGTGCAGCACTTTCACAGCATCATTCTTTGGATTTGAAATAGCTCAGCTGGACTTTCATCACCTCCACTAGCTTTGTTCATAGTAACACATCCTAAGTTCCGCTTGACTTCAAACTCCAGGTTGTCTGACTCTAGGTGAGTGCTTACACCATTGTGGTTATCTGGGTCAGGCAGGAGGAAAAGGGGACGACAGAGGATGAGATGGTTGGATAGCATCACCGACTCAATGGACATGAGTTTGGGTAAACTCTGGAAGTTGGTGATGGACAGGGAGGCCTGGCATGCTGTGCTTCATGAAGTTGCAAAGAGTCGGACACGTCTGAGCGACTGAGCTGAAGTGAAGTGAAGCGCTTTTTTATACAGTTCTTCTGTATATTCTAGAGGCTTTCCTGGTGGCTCAGCTGGTAAAACATCTGCCTGCAATATGGGAGACCAGGGTTCGATCCCTGGGTCGGGAAGACCCTCTGGAGAGGGAAATGCCAACCCACTCCAATACCCTTGCCTGGAAAATCCCAGGGATGGAAGAGTCTTGTATGCTATAGTCCATGGAATTGGAAAGAGTCAGACACGACTGAGCGACTTCACTATCAGTATATTCTTGCCACCTCTTCTTAACATCCTCTGCTTCTGTTAGATTCACACCATTTCTTTCCTTTATTGTGCCCATCTTTGCATGAAATGCTACCTTGGTGTATTTAATTTTCTTGAATACTTATGCTTCATTGACTACACTGAAGCCTTTGACACAGTTTTCCACAACAAACTGTGGAAAATTCTAAAAGAGATGGGAATACAAGATCAGCTTATCTGCCTCCTGAGAAACGTGTATGCAAGTCAAGAAGCAACAGTTAGAACCAAACATGAAACCATAGACTGGTTCAAAATTGGGAAAAGAATATGTCAAGGCTGTATATTGTCACCCTGCCCATTTAACTCCTATGCAGAGGGCATCATGTGAAGTGCCAGTATGGATGAAGTACAAGCTGAAATCAAGATTGTTGAGAGAAATATCAACAACTTCAGATATGCAGATGACACCACCCTAATGGAAGAAAGCAAAGAGGAACTAAAGAGCCTCTTGATGAAGGTTAAAGAGGAGAGTGAAAAAGCTGGCTTAAAACTCAACATTCAAAAAACTAAAATCATGGCATCCAGTCCCATCACTTCATGGCAAATAGATGGGGAAATAGTGGAAACAATGACACCTTTATTTTCTTGGACTCCAAAATCACTGCAGATGGTGACTGCAGCCATGAAATTAAAAGACGCTTGCTCCTGGAAGAAAAGTTATGACAAACCTAGACATGTATTAAAAAGCAGAGACTCACTTTACCTACAAAGGTGCATATAGTCAAAGCTCTGATTTTTCCAGTAGTCATGTATGGATTAGAGAGGCGGACCATAAAGTAGGCTAAGCACCAAAGTATTGATGCTTTCAAGCTGTGGTGCTAGAGAAGACTCTTGAAAGTCCCTTGGACAGCATGGAGATCAAATTGGTCAGTCCTAAAGGAAATCAACCCTGAATATTGATTGGAAAGACTGATGCTGAAGCTGAGGCTCCTACACTTTGGCCACCTGATGCAAAGACCTGACTCACTGGAAAAAACCTTGATGCTGGGAAATGAGGGCAGGAGGAGAAGAGGGTAACAGAGGATGAGATGGTTGGATGGCACCATTGACTTAATAGACATGAGTTTTAGCAAACTGTGATATGGTGAAGGACAGGGAAGCCTGGTGTGCTGCAGTCCATGGGGTTGCAAATAGTCGGACACAACTGAGCAACAGAACAAAAACAACATAGAGTTATTGCCAGAATTAAAGAAAAATCTTAAGTTACTTAGTTCAGTACCAGACACATGGAGAGTGTAAATACTTTTAATTTTTTGCTGTTTTTTAAAATAAAGGCAGCAATAGATAATACTTACATTATATTTTATACCTCCCTTCACTATATATTGCTTTGCATATAATAGATGCTTAAAATATATGTTGAAAGAATATGTAAATTTAAAATATTAATATCCAAGATAAGTAGTAAATAGTAAGAAAATTCTAAAACATTGTAAAATTGTATGTTTGTTATTTAAGGTGTACTGTTTGAAGTTTATTACTTAAACTACACATATTGGAAAATATTGGAAGAGAAATTTAGTAAAGAAAAGTAACTTTTGGGTTGAAATAGTGAGATTCTTGTTATTTGTGAATTATAAATATTTTATTTGTATATTATAAATATGTAAGTTTAAAAACTACCCTTTAAAATGATAATAAACATATTTCCCTCTGTCTTCAGATCAAAGCAAGAGGACGCATCGCTCAATCAGGAACCCATGTGTTATCCATTAGACAAGAAGAGTGTAAGTATTTTCAGAATTTCCTATTTTTTTCTCTTAAATTGCCCTAAACACTTTAGCTATTTCTTACATCAGAGCAAATGGCTACCAACTTTCTTCAATCAACCAAAGAGGGGGAAGCTGATTTTAAAAATAAGAATACTAAGTTCATTTTAGTACTTTTTAAAATCCTTTTTATAATGTTTCTATATTTTAAATTTTATTTCTAAAGTAAAATATACTCATTTTATTATTAAATTCTTTTAATGCAAAAAACAACTGAAAAATGAAAATAATCACCAAAGAAATATTTTACTCTGTATGATTTTGTATTAGTTTCTTATTGCTTCTGTAGGAAGCTTGCTGGCTAAAAACCACACAAATTTACTATCTTGTGGTTCTGTAGAAAGAAGTCTTACTCGGCTAACATCAAGATGTCAGCAGAATTAAGTTCCTTCTGGAACTCTAGAGGATTACCTGTTTCCTCACCTTTTGCAGCTTCTAAAGACCTCCTGCATTCCTAAATTTATGGCCTCTTCTATCTTAAATGCTAGCAAAGCACCACCTTCAAGCCTCTCACTTGTATTCCTGCCTCTCTCTTTTAGATCATACTTTCTTCTGGATTTTCTTGAATCATAAATATCCATTGATATCTGTTAATTAACTTTTCAAGAAATGCTCTATTACCAAAGATACATATGTTTAGTCTCTTTATTACATATCTCCAGGCTAAATCTCATAAGTAGCGTCCCGTTTTTCCTGTTCATTTGAATTATAGGCTATCAGTTTACTAAAGCAATTTTTATTAACAAAAGCATATTTGGAAAGATCAAAAAGTCCATTCACCCAAGGTGAGTGAATATTTTCAAGAAAAATAAAGAATACATATTATAAAGATTAGAACATATTTGTCTTTTATTTTTGACACATCATTTCTCACATTAGTACCTGTCACACAGTGGGTATGCAATACATATTTTTTAACTAATTCATAAATTAAGGTTAAGATATTTCTTTATGATTCACAACTGTCAAATTTTTTGGAAAAAAAGTTTCCGCATCAAAACTATACTTCAAGAGAGTCTATCTTCCTATCTTGATATAGCTCATAATAGGAGCTTTGCATAAAAACATTAATAAAACATGATCATTGCCCTCAAGATGCTATATTTTTTGTGCACTCTCCTGCTTATGTGTTTGAATAAATCCCATTCTTTATTAAAAATTCTAATGGAAGAACTTAGAGTTAAGTACTATTTCTTTATTTTGTAAAGTAGAAAAATTGCTAGCCAAAAAAAAGTCTCAACTTGCTTAAGATAAACTACTGTGCCAAGAAGGGTCTCTTTTCACTCTATTTCTCTAGTGACCCTTTATCTTTTTTTATTTAAGCAGTTCAACACAACATAAAGCCAGCATTGCACTTCAACATTCTTCAGAATTTTCCAAATGAAGATTGATTTTTATTTAATCTCCTAATTCTATTTATTCACCACCTTTGTTGAAATAATCATAATAAGCTAGATTAAAAAGACCTTTATAATTAATCATGACTTTTAGATTGTGCTTAAAATCTTGTAATTCTTTGAATTTCAAATTCATCTGTTATTAAATTTCTACTAACTCTATCACTAAATGAAAGCTTTTTTTTTCTAGTCTATCCATTTTCCCAGGAGCATGAGACAACCTAGGCCATAATAAAGACATATCTCTCTAAACCCTTTTCACCATAGATTCTCCTTAGGTCCATAAAATCTCTTATCTAGATAAAAATCTCTCTTACTAAATTTTTTTATTGCTTAAAAAAGTTGAATTCAGGTACTCAAATATGGAACAGTTCCTCTAATTTTCCATTTATCATGGATTTTTATGGGACTGAACATTACATTGGTTTTTCTACAGCAAGTAAGTTTGTTCCCAATAGCATATCAAAAACCAAATTTCCTCATGAGGAAATTTCTTCAAAATTAGTTCCTGCTTCCCTTGTGGTTCAGCTGGTAAAGAATCTGCCTGCAATGCAGGAGACCTAGGTTTGATCCCTGGATTGGGAAAATCCCCTAGAGAAGGGAAAAGCTACCCTCTCAGTATTCTGGCCTGGAGATTTCATAAACTGTATAGTCCATGGGGTTGCAGAGAGTCGGACACGACTGAGAGAATTTAACTTTCACTAATAGAATTTAAATCCTACATAGTATATCAAGTATCTTGAGAGATGAAATGAGGAGAAGGAAGTGTCTCTTTCCGTAAGATAAAGCATACTTTATTTTGATGATAGCTATGTAAATGGTTGTTTTTCCATTTGTCTCGGATTTCTGGGAAACTGTTGAATTTCAGCACTCTAGTGTTTAATCGTTCGTTATGGCCTCTTAATAATTAATTCCTATCTATGTTTAGCCCTGCTTCGGAAATTCAACTTCATATGGCTTTAGTTTTATTCAATTTTTTTTACTAATTCATTTTCTAAATTTATTTTTAAATGGAGGATAATTGCTTTCCAGTGGTGTATTGGTTTCTGCCATATAGTAACATGAACCAGCCACTAGTTCACATTTATTTTAACCCTGCTGTTTTGTGTATTTTCCCCACAAGTTGCCCTCAAATATTCTATAGATGTATAAGACAACAGCTTTAAAATAAATGTATGCTACAAAGATCAGACAGAACAAGATTAAAGGTGCGTGAACACTATGTAGTTCACACAGAAAACAACTGAAATAGATGCATAATAAAAATCAGAGGCATCCTCTATTTTGTACGTGATTATGTGTACCTGTGCTTTTGCTTAGTCACTCAGTCATGTCCGACTCTTTTCAATCCCAGGGACTGTAGCCTGCCAGGCTCCTCTGTCCATGGTGTTTCTCCAGGCAAGAATACTGGAGTGGGCTGCCATGCCCTCCTCCAGGGTGTCTTCCCAACTCAGGGACGGAACCCAGGTCTCCCACATTGCAGGCGGATTCTTTACCAGCTGAGCCACTAGGGACACCCAAGAATACTGGAGTGGGTAGCCTATCCCTTCTCCAGGAGATCTTACCGACCCATGAATTGAACCAGGGTCTCCTGCATTGCAGGCCGATTCTTTACCAGCTGGACTACCAGGGAAACCCATGTGTACCTGTATCTCTGCTCTATTGTAAATGGCCCGAAGGTAAAGATCGTGTTGCATTCTTTGACTTGCCCTCATGCATATGACAGGATTCCCTGGACATGACTGAGCGACTAAGCACATTCATATGACAAAACTTTTGCTGACTGGATCATAGAGATAATTAAAGATGTCTAGAGGTTCTTCTCTCTTGACTTCTTAATGTCTTTTTTTTAATTTAAAAATAGATACTTACTAAATGTTCTTTCCTTCTTAAGCAGAGGAAATTAACAGTGTAATCTACATTTTTAAGGAAAATAATATCAGTAGTTCAGTATATGTTTACTGAATACTACTGCACAGAATCTCCCTGCAATGCAGGAGATCCAGGTTCGATCCCTAGGTGGGGAAAATCCCTTGGAAAAGGGAATGGCAACCCACTCCAGTATTCTTGCCTGAAGAATTCCATGGACAGAGGAGCCTGGAGGGCTACAGTCCATGGGGTCACATAGAGTCAGACATGACTGAGAGACTAACACTTTCACTTTCACTGCAAGCTCAATGGCATAAAGGCAAATCTTTTTGTAACTTTAGTACACACCACATGTAAATAAGTAAAATAATTTGAGATGCTCCTCTTTATAAAACTGAAGATCTTCCCTCTTCTTAATCTATTATCTTGAACTTTCTTTACTTTGCAGTAAAAGGGGTATTTTCCTTCTCCTTTCGAGTGGAATCAGACATTGCTCCTACAGCCCAGTTACTTCTTTATACCATTTTACCTAATGGAGAAGTTGTCGCAGATACTGAGAAGCTCGACATTGAAAACTGTTTTGCCAATAAGGTGGGTGTTTTCTTTAAGCCCAGTCCTTTTCTTCATCTCTTCTTTTTGAAGCATGGAAAATAAGGAACTTATGTTCATTAAAAGACTGTCAGGTGGTGCTTCTAAAACTTTCTGTCAAAGGGTCTCTAACAGCAGAGAATGATAACAAACCTGAGCAGTCTAATGGAGTAGTTCAAAGCAGGTGGCCATTAGCACGATTTCTTGAAAGTCTCTTGTTTTATCTGAAAATTCATGAGGAATTCAAAATATATTCTATGGACTTTCCTGGGGTGTGTGCTGTGTGCTAAATTGCTTCACTCATATCCAGCTCTTTGTGACCCTATGGACCATAGCCCCCCAGGCTCCTCTGTCCATGGGATTCTCCAGGCATGAATAACTGGAATGGGTTGCCATGCCCTCCTCCAGGGGATCTTTCTGTTCCAGGGATCAAACCAGCATCTCTTACCTGCATTGCAGGTGGATTCTTGATCACTAGCACCACCTGGGAAGCCTGAGGTAGAAGAATGCTTTAAGATTGTAACGATTGGAAAATTCATTGCTATAATTATATCCTCCTTACAGGTAAATCTGAGCTTTTCCTCAGCCCAAGGCCTTCCAGCCTCAAACACCAGCCTGAAGATCACAGCCGCTCCTTACTCTCTCTGTGGCCTCCGAGCCGTGGACAAGAGTGTCCTGCTAATGAAGCCTGAAGCTGAGCTCTCACCTCAGTCAGTGAGTCCCCTCTCAGTCTCAGATATCAGAAAATGCACATATGATATGACCATTTCTGGAAGCTGAAAGTTATACCTGCAAAGGACAAGTTTTTAGAGTGTCAGGAATAGTGCACTAAGTCACATAAGAGTTTGAATTCTACTTGTTTCTGAAAAAGACATTGCACAAGATGCTTTCCACAGATCATCTCACTTCATTGTCTACTACGATGTATCAAAGACTTGCTCACCTGTGCCTCGCACAGTCCTCACATGTAAAAGATGCTCAACACATTTTTAATGAACAAAGAAATGAATAATTCCTTAAGGAAGGCATTATTACCTTCATTTTATGAAATAAGAAAACACAGCAGAGTTAGATTAAGTGACTATAGAAACCATGAACTAAAAAATATATTTTAAAGGTGGAATTTGAACCAAATTTTATTCAATGCCATATCTAACACACCACAATTCCAGATTAGCACGTGAAATGTCAAATTTTCAAATGTTCTCCAAAGTCCAGGCACTTACTTGTTTTAAGTATGGACAAAAGAGATTCCAATCAAACTTGTCTTTTAAACATTTTTCTTGGGACTTCCCTGGTGGTCCAATGGATCAGACTCTGCTTCTACTGCAGGGATCTCAGATCCCTGCTCGGGGAATTAAGATCCCATATGCTGCGCAGCACAGCTTAAAAAAAAAAGATGTTTCTTATAATGAAAAACTTGTAAAAGAGTTCAGTAGTTTTATAGTCTTCATTGTCCATTTATTTATTTAACAAATATCCACTGCATCTTGACTACAAGATAGTGCTCTGACAATAAGAGTTCTAATGGTGAAAAATAGATGTGGTCTTTGACCATTTTAGATTCATAGTCTCATGTGTTAAGCAAGCACGCAACAAAAACACATTAACATATAGTAGTTCTAAAGTGTTGGTAAGTATCATTTAAGGAATAAACAGGATGCTGAGATGAAGAAAACAGTTGAGCAAGTTTTAATGTAGTGATTGGGATCTATTCTTAGATCGTCAGATACCAGGGGCAGAGGCAGAGAATGCAAAGAATGAAAGTCCTGAGGCCAGGACAACTGAGTGTTTCCAAAGGAACTGGTAATGACCTCCCATAAAGGGGTGAGAGAAAAGGATGGTCGAGGCAGTTGGTGGAATGAAAGTCAGGGAGATCATGAGGAGGACTGTGAACTTGGAGGGGAATTAGGCATTGACAGCAAAGTGAAAAGTGAAAGTGAAGTCGCTCAGTCGCGTCTGACTCTTTTGTGGTCCCATGGACTGTAGCCTACCAGGATCCTCCGTCCATGGGATTTTCCAAGCAAGAGAACCGGAGTGGGTTGCCATTTCCTTCTCCAAGCGATCCTCCCGACCCAGGAATTGAATTGACAGCAAAGGCAGGGATATATCAGTGAGGAGTTTAAAGCAGGAGAGCGCCGATTTAGATTTACCTAGTTATGAAGATCCTGTTTGCTGTTCAGAGTATGGGAGCAAGAATGAAAGCATGGAAATAGGAGGCTATGGTAGTAGCTCAGATAAGAGACGACAACAGGTCTGCATGGAGTCAGTGTGTCTTTAACAGCCTGAATACTGTACGACTGAGCAGGTGGCCTTATGATGGGGCTTCCCAGGTGGTACCAGTGGTAAAGAACCTGCCTGCCAATGTAGAAGACATAAGAGATGTGGGTTCTATCCCTGGAATGGGAAGATCCCCTGGAGGAAGGCAGAGCAACCCATTCCAGTATTCTTGCCTGGAGAATCCCATGGACAGAGGAGCCTGGTGGGCTAGAGTCCATAGGGTCACAAAGAATCAGACACAACTGAAGCAACTCAGCATGCATGCACGAGGCAAAAACTGAACTAGAGTGAATTTATTTCTAGGTAACCTTTGCATCTAGTTTCCTCCTGAGTTAAACTTGGTCCTACAGCAGTAGACGAGGGGAAAAAAACCTGGTAAGAATATAATCACATAAAGTGGGAAAAGGAAACAAATTAAGTATTTACAGAGGTTGTTTCTAGGTGATGGATATGAATGACTTCTATTCTTTCATAATGCTTCTCTGTACTCTCTACCTTTTTGCTTTCTTTTAAAAGTTAGACCTAGGGTCTGTCAAACAGAGTGCAGTATGTCAGAAAGAGAAGAACAAATGTATTAACACATATATGTAGAGCCTAGAAAAATGGTACTGATGAACTTATTTCCAGCGCAGGAATAGAGACGCAGACAGAGAGAATGACATATAGGCACAGGGTGGGGAAGAGGAGAGTGGGACGAACTGGGAAATTAGGACTGACATATATACACTACCGTGTGTAAAATAGATGGTTAGCGGGAACCTGCCATAAAGCAGAGGAAGCTCAGCTTGGTGCTCTGCGATGACCTGGAGGGGTGGGATGAGATGTGAAGTGGGAAGATGTTCCAAGAGGGAGAGGATACATGTATACATATAGTTGATTCACTTTGTTGTACAGCAGAAGCTAACACCATGTTGTAAAGCAATTATACACCAATAAATATAAATAAAATTCAAAAGATAAATTAAAAAAAAAATAGGCATTTGGGCTGGGAGACAAAGAGACTTGAGTTTTAGACTTACTCAAGCTAAATGACCTCTGAGTCTTTCATCAATGAATTTGATTTCTTTATACATTATTTTCTTTCATGCAACAACAGGATTGGGATCCATAACCTTTGATATCACTCCATGATTTCTGTGTCATGTTTTATAATGTTGCTATGGGGGTATTAAATAAACACCAAGATCTCTTAAACTCCAGCTTGAACATTATCTCTCTTTATAAAATACGTAACAGTTTTTCCTTTGTTCTGCTTTTCAGGTTTATAATTTGCTACCAGTAAAGAGAATCTTTAGCATAGTTTATGGAGACCCCATGAATGAAGATGGGGAAAAATGCATCAACGCGGAAGACATAACTCACAATGGAATCATTTACGCTCCAAAGCAGCTCATCAGTGATGATGATGTTTACAGTATCTTTGAGGTAATTCCCCTTCCTAAAAACACAACCTAAATTGATCTCTACGTCATCATCAAATGGAGAAGAAATGGATTTCTAAGCTCTAGAATCTGATCTTCCTCTCAGCCACCAGAAAACAAACCTACGATTAACAGAAAAATATTGAAATGTCAGAGGCATGGAGAACTTTGTACACACACAGACAATCAGTCATGAATTTCTCTGGCACTTTAAGAGCAAAGGGTATACTTTTAAGGCTCACAACTTTAACCAAGTTGATCACAAAGCTAGTTGTCACCATCATATATCCTCTCAGTGATTCTCAGAGATTCCAATATGTGAGAAAAACAAAGCAAACATTTCCCACAGAGCCTCTGACATCCTTAAAAAAAGTGAATACTCTGTTAGCAACCACTGTAACAGTCATTTCACAATAAATGAATCTGCAAATGACTGAATACATAAAGCAAAATACTGCAGACAACAGTTTCAGCGCAGCAAAATTTCAGGTGAATCGAAAGTAGCTGTTCATACAGAAGAATTTACAAAACTTGCAGTGAAGCATTAGCATGCTTTAGGTACACTAGAGCAAATGTGTATCTTTAACTGCAATTAGGCAGAGTTATAAAAGGGAAGTTTATCAAAGTTGTGAGATTAAATCTTAGCTCCACCAAAAAGGACTGAAACACTCACTATACCTTGAGGAAGCCATGCATCGTACTGCTGTGGAGGTCTGCAGCTTAGCTGAGAGCAGTTTAAACCTCCCTTTTCTGGAGCCTCCAGAATCAGTTGGTGGTGGAGGGAGAGAAAGAAGGCTCTTTATCAACTGTTAAATGCTTCTTTCTGACTTCTTTCTCCCTGTCCCATACCACTGCCACCATCGACAACTGTGCCTCAGAGTCCCACAGCTTCCCGAGCACTCTAGAGGACAGCAAGTAGTATGTAACTGTGACTGATATTGAAGGAGGACGTCTGTACTGTAACAGGAATCAAGGAATCAAGCTACTGTGGATGTCTGCATGGGTGTTTTGCATGCAGAGTTTCAGTATACATAAAACTGAGAAAGAAAAAAAACGAAAGGATAAATCACAAAAGGGATGAGTTGAACACAGATATTCAAGCAAAGGCATATTTCCCAATAAAGCAAAAACAAAGCAAAGTGTAATGACTATGAAGAAAAATCTCCAATATGCAACCCTACAATTTCAAATGAAAAGAAACAAAAAACTATTCTCTGCAACAAAGTTAATATGTGGTTTGAGGCAGGGGGAGGAAGGGAAGAAAAACATCCAAAGCTAAAACACTCAGTTTCTTGGAGGCAAAAGATAATTAAAGGGGCTCCAAGCATACAGGAGACAAAATTCAGAAATAGGAACCAGAAGTAGATTCTAATCCCAACTTCCATTCATTAATTGGATGATCTGGACTCTCTGTGACCCCATTTTCATTTTTATAAAATATCTCTCTTCTCCATTGGGTGGAATTTTCACGATAATCCTATGAGTTCTATGTATAATACTAAGGGTATAATACAGATGTAAGATAATATCCCAGTCTCTAGACTGGATTGCCAATATGCTTTAATAATTATTTTTCTTCCAGTCTGCAGGATTAAATATTTTTACCAACTCAAAAATCCACAAGCCATATTTTTGCCAGCCACTTCCATATCCAGGAATGTCTATGAACTATGCATATGGTAAGGGTGAAAGTTATTTATCCACTAAAATAATAGAAGAAAAGTAATGTTTTGCTGGGTTGGGATAAAAAACCATTTTTTAAGTACTGAATGTTATGACTCTGCAGCAATTTCTTAGAAAATTTCCTCAAATAACTTTTTTCTCTAGGGAAAAAATGAAGCATTATGATTTCTCTGTCTCTCTCTAACCAAAATTAAATACAGTCCTGGTACTTTAAATCCTCTTTATCTACTGTGCCTTCAGTATCTGAATTAGTCAAGATAAGATAAATTATACCGCCTTAGCAAACAAACCCCTACATCTCAGAGTCTAAGCTGCTGCTGCTGCTAATTCGCTTCAGTCGTGTCTGACTCTGTGCAACCCCATAGACGGCAGCCCACAAGGCTCCTCTGTCCCTGGGATTCTCCAGGCAAGAACGCTCAAGTGGGTTGCCATTCTTTCTCCAATGCATGAAAGTGAAAAGTGAAAGTGAAGTCACTCAGTCTAAGCACCTAACAGTTAATTTTAATGCTCTCACAAAAACTGCTTGTGAGCCCAGAAGCTGTTCAAAACACCTTCATTGGTCAGAACACTGACCAATCATTGTCAAGGAGATTCATTCAGCTTTCCTCTTGTGACTCTTATCTCCAGCAAGCCTTTCAAGGTTATTATCTTGGGAAAGAAGGAGTAGATATGCATATGACTTTACAGCGATCACGGTGCCCTACCTGCAAGGGATCTGAGAAATGTGAATGATTATATGGATATTATTTGCCTCTGTCGTTCTTTCATGGAAATCAGTGATTCTGACAAGTTGAATAACAGAATAGAATAATTCAGCTTTTGGCAGATATACTGTTAGTCTCCTTGTGTGTCTCAAGTATACATAGAAAAGAGGAAAAGTCAAAAAGATTCTGTTTTCTCTTCTGCTGCTAACAGAGACATTCCTCTAGGCATGCTGAGACGTCTACGAATCCTGTCTCCCCCTGTGCTATGTGCTGAGCTACGTCACTTCCCGTGTCCAACTCTTTGTGAGCCTATAAACTGTAGCCTGCCAGGCTCCTCTGTCCATGGGATTCTTGAATATTGGAGTGGGTTGCCATGCCCAACTCCACGGGATCTTCCTGATCCAGGAATTGAACTCATGTCTCCTACATTGGCGGGCAGGTTCTTTACCACTAGTGACACCTGGGAAGCCCATAAGCAGTATGTGCTGTGCTGTTCTTAGTCACTTAGTCATGTCTGACTCTTTGCAACCCCATAGGCTGTAGCCTGCCAGGCTCCTCTGTCCATGGGGATTCTCCAGGCAAGAATACTGGAGTGGGTTGCCATGCCCTCCTCCAGCGGGTCTTCCCGCCCCAGGGATGAAACTCAGGTCTCCCACATTGCATGCAGATTCCTTTTCATCTGAGCCACCATTTTGCTAAGGTGAGATGTAAATGACAGAAGTCCCAAAGTATGTACATTTGGAGATAAGACACTAATAGCTCCCATGTTGTTATTTACAAAGAAATCATGCATACAGCTGGTGGA
>SJYV01051368.1:0-26113 GCA_006410875.1 Neotragus pygmaeus | reverse complement strand
TTACAGTTTATGCTACTGTACATCTTAAGCTGCATCACTGTAAGCCAAACCACTTTTAAGATAAAGTGATTTGACTTCAGTTCACTTCAGTCGCTCAGTCTTGTCAACTCTTCATGACTCCTTGGACTGTAGCACACCAGGCTTCCGTGTCCATCAACAACTCCCGGAGCTTGCTCAAACTCCTGTCCATCGAGTCTGTGATGCCATCCAACCATCTCATCCTCTGCCCTCCCCTTCTCCTCCTACCTTCAGTCTTTCCCAGCATCAAGGTCTTTTCCAATGAGTCAGCTCTTTGCATCAGATGGCCAAAGTATTGGAGCTTCAGCTTCAGTCCTTCCAATGAATATTCAAGACTGATTTCCTTTCGGATTGACTGGCTTGATATCCTTGCAGTCCAAGGGACTCTCAAGGGTCTTCTCCAGCACCACAGTTCAAAAGCATCAATTCTTCGGCACTAAGCTTTCTTTATAGTCCAACTCACATCCATACGTGACACCTGGAAAAATCAGACCTTTTTTGGCAAGATAATGTCTCTGCTTTTTAATATGCTGTCTAGGTTGGTCATAGCTATCCTTCCAAGGAGCAAGGGTCTTTTAATTTCATGGCTGCAGTCACCATTTGCACTGATTTTGGAGCCGAAAAATAAAGTCTGCCACTGTTTCCATGTTTCCACATCTATTTGCCATGAAGCGATGGGACTGTTTGCCATGATTTAGTTTTTTGAATGATGAATTTTAAGCCAACTTTTTCACTCTCCTCTTTCATTTTCATCAAGAGGGTCTTCCATTCCTCTTCACTTTCTACCTTAAGTGTGGTGTCATCTGTGTTTCTGAGGTTACTGATATTTCTCCTGGCAATCTTGATTCCAGCTTGTGCTTCAGCCACTTCAGCATTTTCCGTGATGTACTCTGCATATAAGTTAAATAAGCAGGGGAACAGTATACAGCCTTGATCTACTCCTTTTCCAGTTTGTTAACTAGTCTGTAATTTGAATTAAGACATAAGAATAAGAAGCATGCTTCAACTATTTCTGTGGTTGAAATTGTTCTCTGCCAGTTTTTACATATGTAATCAAAAATAATTAAAAACACTAAAATTTATTGGTAATACTGTTTAGTCAACTCTTGTGGGATGTGAATTTAGTCAGTCAGTTACTTAAAATAGACTGATTTTTCCCTTCCACCTTATATCTTTGAGATGATTGCCTTTAGGTTTTTCGTTTCTGTTTGTTGACAAGTTCTCTCCTTTTTTCTTTTTAAGATATTATGTTTTGGATGTGGACGATTTTTAAAGTCTTTTGTTGAATTTGTTACAATATTTTATTTTTTGGCTACAAGGCATGTGGGATCTTAACTCCCAACCAGGGATCAGACCTGTACCTCCTGCATTGAGAGGCAAAGTCGTAAAGACTGAACCACCAGGGAAGTCCCTCTCCCCTTCTTTCTTTTTTATAACCTTTTATTTTGTATTCGGGCAAAGCTGACTAACAATATTGCAATAGTTTCAGGTGAACAGAGAGGGGACTCAGCCACACATAATACATGTATCCATTCTCTCCCACCTCTCCCCTTCTTAATTACCTTTAACGTATTGTTTTGAACTAGAGGCAACAACAACAACGAGGCATGCTTAAGAGATATTGCAGGTGCACTTCTAGACTGTTGTAGTAAAGTGAGTTACAGAAATGTTTTGGTTTTCCAGTACATAAGAAAGTTATATTGTATTCTGTTAGGTGTGCATACTATTATGCCTAAAATTAAAATGGACATACCTTAATTTAAAAATGCTTTATTGCTAAAACGTGCCCAAACAATTACAGTAGTAACACCAGAGATCACTGATCAAAGATCACTGTAGTAAATATGATAATGAGATACCTAGAAGAGTTTCTGACCCTAGCAGAGTGTTGGTTTTTCTTCTGGCTGCGCCCCACAGCATGTGGGATCTTAGTTCTCTGACCAGGGATCTGGCCCATGAGCCCTGCAGTGGCAGCACAGAGTCCCAGCCATGGGACCACTGGGGAATTTTCTTGAGAAGAGTTTTCTGAACTTTGACTTGGGTGAATGGCTGCCATGAGGTGATTCCTGCTGGGCACTAGCGATGGCAGCAGCATCAATCCGGACAGCTCCATTTTTGGAAATGGCACCCAGAAGCAGAGATTGAGGAGCAGTTATTTGGAGGGAATTTAAGATCCTGAGTGAACATGAAGAGAGAGTTGCACTGCTAACTTTACCTTTTCTATTGTTAGAGGCAAGAGAAATAAACTTGTTTGTTCATTAGACCATTGCCAAAAATAAAAAAGGTAATAATAAATAAATTTTCAATATTGTGACAGTTAACCAAAATGTGGTGCAGAGACATGAGCAAACACTGTTGGGAACATGGCATAGAGAGGCTTGCTTGATGCAGTTTAGTTCAGTCGTGTCCAACACTTTGTGACCCCTTGGACTGCAGCTCACCAGGCTTCCCTGTCCATCACCGTCTCCTGGAGCTTGTCGAAACTCATGTGCATCCAGTCGGTGATGGCATCCAACCATCTCATCCTCTGTCGTTCCTTTCTCCTCCTGCCTTCAGTCTTTCCCAGCATCAAGGTCTTTACCAATGAGGCAGTTCTTCACATCAGGTGGACAAAGGATTGGAGCTTCAGCTTCAAAATCATCCTTCCAATGAATATTCAGGACTGATCTCCTTCACAATGGACTGGTTGGATCTCCTTGCAGTCCAAGGGACTCTCAAGAGTCTTCTCCAACACCACACTTCAAGAGCATCAATTCTTCGGCACTCAGCTTCCTTCACAGTCCAACTCTCACATCCATACATGACTACAGGAAAAACCGTAGCTTTGACTAGACGGACCTTTGTCAGTAATGTCTCTGCTTCTTAATAAGCTGTCTAGGTCAGTCAGNAGAGCATCAATTCTTCGGCACTCAGCTTCCTTCACAGTCCAACTCTCACATCCATACATGACTACAGGAAAAACCGTAGCTTTGACTAGACGGACCTTTGTCAGTAATGTCTCTGCTTCTTAATAAGCTGTCTAGGTCAGTCAGAGCTATTCTTCCAAGGAGCAGGTGTCTTTTAATTTCGTGGCTGCGGTCACCATGTGCAGTGATTTTGGAGCTTGCAGGGTTGCCATAAAGCTTCGATTTATAATAGATTCAGCATCTCCGTAGCTCAGGGAAGTGCATGTGGGAAAGTAAGATATGTGTGTATTTGCATTTGCATTTCTTAGCATGTTACAGAACCTTTATAGCATGTCAGGGCATGGGAGGAACCTTAGAAATAAGACGCTAATTCTCTCTAGCTTTAGGTGGGAAATTGAGGATCAGTGGTGTGTCCCAGGCATGCCAGCTGGTTAGGGCCAGAACTGGTGTGCAAGTCTGTAAACTGCAACACATGTCTCTCTTTATATTTAGACGTTAATGGCTTTCAGTTTAATGAATCCAGTGTTATTTTACCTTTGAGGCAACATTTCTGTATTTTCTCTTGCCTTTCTCTTTCTTCAGATTTACTCACGGGTAGTTTTGACGTCTACGTGTGTGTCTTCATTTCTGGCTCTGCCGGGTCTTCGTTGCCGCAACGGCTCTTGTCATGGTTGTGGCGAGCAGGGGCTCCTCTGCAGTTGCGGTGGGGGGCTTCACTCTCGGGTGGCTTCTCTCGTGGTGGAGCGTGGGCTCTCGGGCGTGAGGGCTCCTTGGAGGTGGCCATCGAGCTCAGCAGTTGTGGCCCTCGGGCTCTGGAGTGCACGTTCCGTAGTAATGCCACACAGGCTTCACTGCCCCAAGGCGTGTGGGATCCTCCCGGATCAGGGTTCGAACCCATTTTCTTAAACATTGACAGGCGGGTTTTTTTTACCACTGGGCCAGCAGGGAGGCCTTCTGCATCTTTTTGTGGTTATTAGTGGGGCAGAAATGGAATTTTTTCAGGATTTGATGTGTTGGAGCTAAAGGAAAGTGCACACATATTTACATTAACAGCATAATTACAGGTTTTAAAGTTCGGTTGTGTTTTCTCTTTTTCCTTGAATAGTTGTCATTGGATACTGCAAGACTCCTTCAGCTTGTGGGCCTTTCCTGGATCCTGTGTCTCTGCTTTCGTCTTCTGTGTGTTGGTGCAGTGGCGGCTTCTTTGCCTTCAGCCATCCTATGGTCTCCCTCCTTTCCCCCCCTCACCTCTTCTCTCTTTCTCCCTCCTTTATTCGTTGTGATTCTCAGTTAAGCTCATTTGTGATCTTGGGCAAGAAAATTTATCCTTCCGATTGTTATTTTGTCTTAATGTGAAAATAAATTGAGTGCAAGTGTTAGCTGTTCAGTTGTATCTGACTCTTAGCGACCCCATGGACTGTAGCCCGCCAGGTTCCTCTGTCCATGGAATCCTCCAGGCAGGAATATTGGAGTGGGTACCCGTTCCCTTCTCCAGGGATCTTCCCCAACTCAGTGATCGAACCCAAGTCTCCCACCTTGCAGGCAGATTCTTTACTATCTGGCCACCAGGAAAGCCTCAATCAATAAAAATAAGAATTTTATCATGGAAAATGTCAAACATACTCAGAAATGTGAGAGAAGGCCTATGTACCTGTCAGCCAGCTTCAGTCATTATCAACATTCTTTCATTTATTCACGTTGTTTTAATTAATGATATATGGCTTCTGTAGTTTTGTTTTCTTCAGTTCTCATAATTTGCTCCTTGGAATTTTAAGGCTTTAAGATTACTAATCTTTGGGGAACAGTTTTCTCGGAACCTGAAGTCTGCTGCCCGAGTTTATAAAAATCGCTGAGAGGGTGTGTTAAATGTGGTGATCCTGTGCTCGGTAACAGGGCCGTGTGTGCTGTGCTCTTGTGTTTTGAGAGCAGTGGTGTTTTGCTTCTTTATCCCTTGAAATGGTTTTATATTTAAAATTGTCTAGGGTCAACATGTGTCTATACATGGGGTTTGACTTTATTTTTTTCTTTTGTATTTGAGATAGAAGTTTACTAATCTAATTTCTGATAACAGATAACTGCATTGGGTTTGGTGTCATAGGGACAGTGTGCAGAAGGTGAGTGAGCCTGTCTGAGCCCCGGGGGAAGCCCTTAGCCTATTTTGGTTCTTTTTAATATGTAAATTTCTGATTCTGGCTGCCTGGAAGCACCATTAATAGACTGGTTTCCTGTTACAAATAGCTAAGTATGCCTGTGTGACTGTGAAGGCTATGCTTTTATACATTTAATATGTACTTAGTTATAAAATTTATGTATTAAGCATATGGGAAGAATGTTGATGTTAGTTTAGTAATTGGATTAGTGAAGAGTTATTTGAACTTATGGCTGTCATTCTTGAATATCATTTTCTTCTCCAACAGCAGGATATAAAAACTATTAAATTTATGTGAGTTCTAGATTTCAACGTATATACATTAAATTTTTGTCTTGGCTAAAATGCTGAATAAAAACACTTTAAAGTGTGATTAACACTGAGACTTCCCTGGTAACCCAGTGGTTAAGAATCACCTGCCAACGCCAGGGACGTGAGTCCTCTGTCCCCTTCACACGCGTTGTGTGAACCGCTGCAGAGTGGTTAAGCCTGTGTGCCCAGAGACTGTGCTTTGCAGCAGGAGAGGCCAACACAGTGAGAAACCTGGGCACCACACTAGAGAGTTAAGGCCACAAGCAGCAGCAAAGACCCAGCACAGCCGAATATAAATCAATCAGTCTTAAAAAAGAAAACAAGTATGATTGACATAGACCTAACTAACATACAGTAGTTACTTTGATTTTACTAGTTCCATAGTGGAGCTTCTCTCTCAGGATTTAAAGAAAATCCTTTGGCTTAAAATTTAACTTTTTTAATAATTACTAAACAGGTGGGAATGCAAACTAGTACAGCCACTATGGAAAACAGTGTGGAGATTCCTTAAAAAATTGCAAATNGAGGCTGGCGTGGTTCAAGGGCCAAGTCTGGCCTTCCAGTGAAACAAAGGCCACCTAAATCCTGCTCATCCAGCAGAATAAAGTTCTATGAGAGCTCAGAATGTTCGTGTTTATCTGCTTACATAGTGTCTTCGGGTGCTTTCAACCAATGACAGAGTTGAGTGATTACGACAGAAACAGTATGTCCCACTGAGCTGAAAATACTTATGATCTGAGCCTTGAGAGAAAAAACTTCCTGACGCCTGCTCTGGGCATTCACCACCACTTCATCTGAATTGGCCTTGAAGATGAAATCTACCTGGAGAAGGAAACGGCAACCCACTCCAGTATTCTTGCCTGGGAAATCCCATGGACGGGGAGCCTGGCCGGCTACAGTCGCAAAACGGTTGCAAAAGAGTCGGACACGACTTAGCGGCTAAATCGCCACTGTGTGAAATCTACCAGCAGTCTTGGAACTGCATAATATCAAGAGTTTTTTCAAGATCTAAATTCTCATTTCAAAGACCCCAAGGACGCCCTGCAGCAACTTTTTTTAAAAGCAAACACACTCCATCTTTATTTTGGCTCTGCTAGTCTACCCTTTGCTTGGATATTGACAAGACTTATCCCATCCCTTTCTTGTTTATACTCTGATGAGTAAGACAGCTAGGTACACAAATGAATATTAGAGAATTTGCTTCTAGCAAGAATGGTTTTGTAATTTGTATATTGTAGTTATGCTATCGCTTTTATGATTTCATTAACGTCTCTATTTCTCCAGTATTCTTACCTAGAAATTCCCATGGACGGAGGAGCCTGGTGCAGGCTACTGTCCATGGGGTCGCAAAGAGTCAGACACGACTGAGCGACTTCACTTTCACTTTCATAATAGAATAAAAGTCAAAGCCTCTTCTTTTGTTTATTACACACACACACAGTTTGACATTTCTTTGGTAAATCGAAGCACAATAATGAAAATGTGTATATAAGAATATGTAGGAAGATTAGTGTTTAGGGTAAAGATTTATAACGGACTACCATTTTAATTTTTTCGTGAAAGATGGCATGTCAGTTAAGAAATTGCAGATTTATTTTGAAATACTGGATAAAATAGCAAATCCTAACTATTAAGTCATCTAGATTACAAAATTTTCTTGTGTATAGCATGTATTTCTCTCTTATTGGATGTTAACAGGTTGTATGTAATCAGCTAGTTTTGTTAGCAGTTTTTTTGTGGTTCACTTACTCATTTTATGGTTCAGAAAAATTTGAGCTGCCTTTGAGCTATGGAGGGCTTCTTTTGTGGCTCAGCTGGTAAAGAATCTTACTGTAAATGCGGCAGATGTGGGTTCGATCTCTGGTGGCTTAGATGGTAAAGAGTCTGCTTGCAGTGTGAGGGACCCAGCTTTGNTGAGCTGCCTTTGAGCTATGGAGGGCTTCTTTTGTGGCTCAGCTGGTAAAGAATCTTACTGTAAATGCGGCAGATGTGGGTTCGATCTCTGGTGGCTTAGATGGTAAAGAGTCTGCTTGCAGTGTGAGGGACCCAGCTTTGATCCCTGGGTTGGGAAGATCCCCTGGAGAAGGAAATGGCAACCTACTCCAGTATTCTTGCCTGGGAAATCTCATGGGTGGAGGAGCCTGGCAGGCTACAGTCCATGAGGTTGCAAAGGGTCGGACACAGCTGAGTGACTTTACTTCACTTGAGCATGTTGAAGGGAATAGTGTAGGAAATGAGCCTTATGACTTGCATTAAGGTGTCTTTTCCAGAGACTGGAATTAAATAAATATTTGTTAAATACATGAATAAATAATGCATGCATGCCTGAATGAAAACATCTCAGAAGTAGAGAGAAGCCACACACCATTTCTTTTCTAGTAAACATCTTGAGTCTTCAGATGACCAGTCTCTTTAATTCTTACCCATCATCTGCCAAGAATACAAAGAACCATCCTCTAGATGAGGCTCCTGGGGAAAAAATTCCTACATGCTTGCAGTTTGCAGTAAATAATCAGGAGCTTTTGTTTAATGGAATATTTTGTATCACCCAGGTAAGTAATGTCAAATACTTGATTTTAATATGTTGTAATTTATTTATTTATTGGGTTTCCCTGGTGGCTCAGATAGTAAAAATCTGCATGCAATGAAGAGACCCAGGTTTGATCCCTGAGTTGGGAAAATCCCCTGGAGAAGGGGATGGCTACCCACTCCAGTATTCTTACCTGGAAAATTCCACAAACAGGAGCCTGGTGAGATATAGTCCACGGGGTTGCAAAGAGTCCTACATGACTGACTGACTAACACACACACACACACACACACACACACACACATTTTATTTATTTTATTTTTAAACTGAAGTATACTTGATACACTAATACGTTTTATTTTGAACAGACGTTATGCAATGGAAAGAGAACTGAGACAACTGGTTTTAAACCTAATTCTTCCACTTCTAAGTTAGATATGACTTCATCCTAACCATTTAATCACTTTTTAATTAATTAATTGGGTGTTGGGTCTTAGCTGTGGCATGTGGGATCTTTTGTTTTGGCGTTCGGACTCTCTAGTTGTGTTTGGGCTCAGTAGTTGGGGCATGCGGGCTTAGCTGCTCTGGAGCATGTGGGGTCTTAGTACCTTGACCAGGGATGGAACTTGTGTCCCCAGTATTGCAAGGCGGATTCTTAACCGCTGACTTCCCTAATCACTTAATCACTCTTAATCTCCTGATTTACAAATACTGTAAACATATTGAAAAAAATTTCACTTATAAGCCTGAATAATGGTTATATGGTTTTAGTAACATACTGATGCTTTTGAGAGCTATTAAATTAGGTCATATAACTTACCCTTTAATATCTGGAGATTAGTAGATTTTGAGATCATTTGTCTGATTTTTATAGGATTTTTTTTACTTCTTGATATTTGGGTTATCAATTTTCTCTTTTCCTCTAATTTAAAAAATTGTGTTAAAATGTATATAACAAAGTTTACCATCTTAACCATTTTTAAAGGATACAGTTCAGTGGTATTAAGTACATTCATACTGTTACACACATCTTTCGTCATCATCCATCTCCAGAACTCTTTATCTTGCACAAGTGAGTCTCTACATCTCGCCTCAGGCAGCTACCATTCTACTTTCTGTCTTTGTGTATCATTTTCTTTTAATTAGTCCCTTGTTGGGGCACCAGGATCGTGCAGGCCTCTCGGTGAGCGAACAGCAGAAAACAGAAATGTGCAGAGGAAACCTGGCAAGACTGGACCAGCTGATGGTAAATGGTCTGTGACCGACTCGGAGGGACCAGTTGTGACCCTGTTAGTTCAGTTCCTACATTTGATACTTCAGCATAAAACCATTAAAAAAAAAAATATGATGTTTACTGAATTCACGTTCGGTAGCTAGTTGGAGTGGAACATTTTAAAGTGGAGAAATCATCAGACTGTATAATTCCTGCTGCTGCTGCTAAGTCACTTCAGTCGTGTCCGACTCCTAGCGACCCCATGGACTGCAGCCCACCAGCCTCCTCTGTCTCTGGGATTCTCCAGGCAGGAGTGCTGGAGTGGGTGCCATCGCCTTCTCCGGGACAGTTCCTGGGGACTCAGCGCACAGTTTCTTCCTCCCACCGCTCAGTTTTGCACCTGTCGTTTGCATGAATACACAGGTCACAGTGTGGGTTTTTCAGTGTTTTCCCAGCGCAGTGAATTGCCTAAATTTCTAACATTACTTTCATAGTCTCCTGATTCCACTTTGTTATACTGATAAGCATTGCCCTACATTCTGTGCGTTTTAAATTTGCTACCTGTCCTCTGTAGCATTCATTTGACTGTCTTAGCGGTTTCTGTCTCCTTCTAGAAGGAGAAATACAGAGGTAAAAATCAAGTGATTTACAAAAGTAACCTGTACTTTTGATTTTGTGGGCTTTTGTTTTTGACAAACATGCTGTAGCATGCAGATGAAAGCAAATCTCTGGTAATCTTGGCATTTATCTTTTTTTATGTTTTTTTTTTTTTCCTGGCAATTGAATTATGTCTTACCACACACTGTATTCGATGTACTGTAATCTTACATTCTTTCTCTTGTTTTTAATTTGTCCTTTGTTAACATTTAATTTTGGATGGTCAACTGTTAATTAAGCAATCTAAAACAGTTTCCAGTAACCTCTAAGCCTAGTTTTCAAAGGGCGTTTTATTTTTTAATCATTTACAGCCAATTTAAAACATATTACATATTTAAAATAGCTGTGCATTGATTTCCTTACAGTATATGTAGGTACTTTTCTGATTGTTAAGTAAGCGCACATATTAGAGAACAAAATAAGAAATGATGAAAAAGTCCCAATTGCTTGAAGACCAGGTTGATAATACTAACTCTTTTGCACCTCAAGTAGTCTTAATTTTGTGTAAGTGGTGGGTCTTCTTTTTCCCTAAGAGCTGGTTAGTTGGATAAAGAAAACTTATCAAGATTTGTTTTTTTTTTTCTTTGCCTATCCACTATTTTTTTCTAACTCTAAGATGCTGTTAATTGCTAGATGCATCATTATTTTATGTACCATCAAGAAAGAAAAAAAATTATTGAACTGTGAAGCAATGCTGTCTTATCACTAACTTTTAAAACAGTATTTGTTAATAATTTCAAACTTAAAAGTTGCAAAAACATCTGCATATCCTTTTTCTAGATTCACTGATTATTAACAGTCCAGCTTATTGGTCTTATCATTGCTTGCTCTCTATATGTGTATACACAGTTTATTTCTGACATTTGAAGATAAGTTTAGCATATTGGCAGTTCAGTCCTAATGCCATAGAGAAGCAGGATGTCTCTTACATAACCAAAATATAGTTGTCGACTTCAACAAATTTAACTTTGATAAAATATTTTTAATACACTGTCTGGACTTCATTTTTGTTAGTTGACTTGATACTATCTTATCCTTTTTCCTCTCCTATCAGGTTCCAGTCTAGGGTCAGCTATTGGATTTACTTGTGCTGTTTCTTTAGTTTTTTTTTGTTTATTTTTTATCTGGCTGTGTGGGGTGTTCGTCGCTGCTCGGGCTTTTCTCTAGCTGTAGCAAGCGGGTGCTGCTCTCTAGTTGCGGTGCTCGGGCTTCCAGTTGTGGTGGCTTCTCTTGTGGAGCGCGGGCTTGGGCACGCAGGTGTCAGTGGTTGTGGCTCCCGGGTTCTGGGGCACAGGCTTGGCAGCTGTGGCACAGGGCTTGGTTGCTATGTGGCATGTGGAATCTTCCCAACCTGGACTTGAACCCGTGTCTCCAGCTTTGGCAGGTGGATTCTTTACTGCTGAGCCACCAGGGAAGCCCTTTTTAGTTTTTTTAGGTCTAGAATATTTCTACCTTCTTCCTTTGTCTTTTATGATGTTGGTAAGTAGAGTAACCTTTTTTTTTTTAAGTTAGAGTGTTCCTTGTTCTGAATTTTCCTGATATTTGCTCATGATTAGATTCAGCTTATACATTCCTGATACTAATTCTACATAAGTTATGTTGTATTTTTCTTAAGCCATGAAATCTAGAGTCCCACAATGTTTATTTGGTCTTCATTGGTGATGTTAATTTTATTGCTTCCTTGTCTGATTTCTCCACTGCATAACCATTATTTTTGCCCTTGCAATTAATAAGCAGTTTGTGAGGAGATACTTTAAAACTATGCACTTATCTTTTGTTTGTTGTTCAGTCCCTAAGTCACGTCTGACTCTTTGCAACCCCATGGACTGCAGCACGCCAGGCTTCCCTATCCTTCACCATCTCCTGGAGCTTGCTCAAACTCATGTCCATTGAGTCAGTGGTGCCATCCAACCATCTCATCCTCTGTTGCCCCCTTCTTCTCCTGCCTTCAATCTTTCCCAGCATCAAGGTCTTCCATTGAGTCGGCTCTTTGCATCAGATAGCCAGAGTATTGGAGTTTCAGCTTCAGCGTCAGTCCTTCCAATGAATATTCAGGAATGATTTCCTTTGAGATTGACTGGTTTGAACTGGACTCTTAAGAGTCTTCTCCAACACCACAGTTCAAAAGCATCAATTCTTTGGTGCTCAGCCTTCTTTATGGTCCAACTCTCATATCCATACATGACTACTGGAAAAACCATAGCTTTGAATAGATGGATCTTGGCAAAGTGATGTCTTTGCTTTTTAATATGCTATCTAGGTTTGTTACAGCTTTTCTTCCAAGCAGCAAGCATCTTTAAATTTTGTGGTTGCAGTCACTTTCTGCAGTGATTTTGGAGCCCAGGAGAATAAAATCTGCCACTGTTTCCATTTTTTCCCTATTTGTATGCCATAAAGTGATGGGACCAGATGCCATGATCATAGTTTTTTGAATGTTGAGTTTTAGGCCAGCTTTTTCACTCTCCTCTTTCACCCTCCTCAAGAGGCTCTTTAGTTCCTCTTTGCTTTCTCGGCCATTAGAGTGGTATGCCTTCTGCATATCTGAGGGTGTTGATATTTTTCCCAGCAGTCTTGATTCCAGCTTGTGCTTCATCTAGCATTTCTTGCCCCTCATCAAAAGATCAAAAAATTTCCCTAGATTTAACATCCATTGATGATTCTTGCCTAAACAAACCTTTATAATGATAATTGTAAAATGATTTCAACTCCAGCATTCCTTCACGTTTACCAGTCAACTTCTGACAATTTCTAGCTTAAGCAAGAATCCTGTTTTCCCTCATTTATATATTTATCTATTATTGATATAAGCTCTTGGATTCCCATTTTTTCCTATTTGTAATTCATTACTGTCCTTAATTATTTTGATGCTTAGATTTTGATGTACTGCCATATATTCTGACATTGTAATATATTCCAGGCTATTTAAAAAAAAAAATCTTTGTACTTCTTTGGGGCTTCACAGGTGGTCTCAGTGGTACAGAATCCGTCTGCCACTACTAGAGAGGCAGATTTGATCTCTGAGTTGGTGTGATCTGCTGGAGAAGTAAATGGCTAAGAGTTGGACATAGCTGAGCGAGCTTGCCTGAACTGACTTATTTAAATGATGTTCTTTCCAACTGCCGTTTTTCTTTTGCTATACATTCTTGCTTTTCTCCTATTTAGAGATGGTCTTTGACTGTTTCTTTTAGGTTAAGGTTAGCCTTGCCTTATTCTTTTAGTTTTTGCTTATTTGAGAAAGTCTTTATTTTTCCTTCTATTCTAAACGGTGGTCTTGCCATATGGAGTATCCTAGATTGCAGGTTTTTCCCTTCCAGGTCTCTGACTGTATCTTGCCACACTCCCTTTTGGCCTTCAGTGTTTCTGTGGAGAAATCAACTGATAACCTTATGAGGATGCCCTTGTAATTAACTCTTTGTTTTTCTCTTGCTGCCTTTAGAATCCTCGCTTTAACTTTTCTCATTTTAATTACATGTCTTGATGTCGATCTGTTTGGATTCATCTTGTTTGGGACTCTTTCCTTACTGTGCCTGGATATCTGTTTCCCCTTTTAGGCTTGGAAAGGTTTCAGCCTTAATTTCTTTTCTCTCTCTCCTCCTTTTTTTTTCGCTGCACTGTGTAGCTTGTGGGCTGTTAGTTCCCTGACCAGTGATTGGACTTGGACCCGCAGCAGGGAAAGCATGGATTCCCAACCACTGGACTGCCAGGGAATTCCCGTAATTTTTCACATTTCATTTCTTTTTCGTGTCTTTCTGGGGTTCCCTGTTAGGTGTGAATTGGGATGTTCTATGTTACCCAAGGGTCTTATATATGGCTTTCATTGTTTCCATTTGTTTTTCTGTCTGCTCTTCTGATTGGTGGATTTTCTTTAGTCTGTCTTCCAGATCAGTTATTTCTTCTGCATTGTCCAGTTTGCTGTTTATCGCCTTATCTCCGCTTTTGTCTTGACTAGTGAGTTTTCTCACTTTGATCCTTTTTATGGTTTCTCGGTCTGCATTTCTGTTGGTTGGCTGTCTTTGTTCAGTGTTTCACTTGCTGTTGTTGCTTGCTGGGTTTTCATGCTGTCTGGGGGCTGTCTCTCGTTGCAGCGGTCGGGGGCTGTTCCCTAGTGGTAGTGTGGGCTTCCTACTGAGGTGGCTTCTCTTGTCGTGGTGCCCAGGCTCAGCTGCCCTGCAGCACGTGGAATCTTCTGGACCAGGGATTGGGCCTGTGCCCCCTGTATTGGCTGGTGAATTATTTACCACTGGACCACCCATAGAGTCCTTCAGTATTCTTATTACCTCCCTTTTGAACTTGGGATCTGGTAGACTGGAAGATGTCTGATTTATTGTTTGTTCTTTCAAGGGAATTCTCTTGATCTTTTAGTTGGGAGTGGCTCCTCTGCGTCTTCATTTATTTGCCTTTCTCAGACTACGAGTTTAGGAGAAGCAGTTATCTACTGTGGTCTCAAAGGGCTGTTCCTGTGTGGGAATGTCCTCTGTGCAGCCTGTATGAGTCCAGTGGTTTTGGTAGAAGGCTGTTTTCAGCGTGGATGCCTGCTCTGTCTTTCATCGACGGGTACTGGCCACTGTCCACAGGCGCACCGGGGTGTGGGCAGAGCCCTGCTGGATGTCGAGTGGGGCCTTCTTCTTGATCTGTGGATGTCATAGCCCTGCCAGGGGCAGTCTGCTCCCCAGCTGCTGCAGTAGATAGCTCAGGACTGTTTCTGAGCTGCCGTGCGAGGTGGACGGGACCAGAGCACTCCCTTTGGGAGAGGAGACGCTGGGTTTTCCTCCGTGGGAGCTGTCCACCAGAGAGTGAGCTCTGTGATGTCCCTTGTTGCCTGTGTGCGGGCTCACAGGGGACACTGCTTTCGGCACTGTCCTTGGCCCGGCCTCAGCCGTGGGAATTCAGGCAGGCCCAGGTGTCCCTCAGGCACTGTTCTCACAGAGCTACCGGTGCGGGGCCGCAGGCACCGATCTGGCGCCAGGACTGCGGTAGTTGCACCCCTGGCCTCTCCGTGGAAGCTGTGAGTCAGCCCAGACGCTGGCTCCGCCTGTGAGTGCACACTCACGCACAAGCCTGCAGCCACACCAGTTGTCTGCTTGGACGCCTGAAGGCGCTGTTTTAAGAAACTGCCCGCGGCACTGGAATCCACAGACCCCACAGCCGTTGCACACTCAGGTTCAGCCCTGTGTCCGAAGCTGCATGGCCTCCGGGGCTGGCTTGGATTCCAGCCTTGCCTCCGCTTGTGGGCAGCCTGCTGGCGCATGTGCACTGGTCCAGAACTCGCATGGCCACGCCCACTGGGAGCACACCAAGAGGGAGGCCTCTGTGGTGGGCTCTGGCCCTCCCTTTGTGCATGCATGTTGGCAGTGGGGCTATAATGGGCGTGGGTTCCTTCCCCCATACACCCCTGGGTGCACACCTTACTCCCGCCCCTTCAGTCTGTCTCTACACAGCCAACCCTAGTCCTCTCCCCGAGTCTGTCCTCTGAAGCCTGAGTTTAAACACCCACCATCCTTCCACCCCAAGCCCCCACGAAGCTCCAGCAGACTCTCTTCTTGGGCTGAGAACTCAGCAAGGTAGCCAGGACCTTCTACACAGGTCTCTTTGTTCTGGCTGCTGCCAGCCAGCTCCTGCACTCTCCTCTGAGCCTCTGAAGCTCCCTTTCGGGCCCGCTGGTCTACCCCTGGAGGAGGGGCTGGCCAGGGTGAGCAAAGCTTTCTTCTTCCACAGCTCCCTCCCAGGGATGCAGCTCCTGCCCCGATTGCCTTTTTTTTTCTTTCATCCCACCTGGCTATGTGGTTATCTTGCGGTTTTGGTTTTATGAGATTACCTGCCAGCATTCAGCAGGTATTCTGTGACAACTGTACCACATATAGATGTATTTTTGATATATTGGGTTGGCCAAAAGGGTCGTTTGGGGTTTTCCATAAGATGTTAAGGAAAAACACGAATGAACCTTTTGGCCAACCCAATATTTGTGGGAGAAGGTGAACCCCATGCCCTTCTGTTCCAGCATCTTGATCTGTCCCTGGTCCAGACTAATCTTATACCTTTTCTGGAATGAGCCCCTTTTATGAGGAACTTAGGTTCCTTTATGGAGAATGGTCTTATAGAGACTAAGATTTGGATGTTAGGTGTTCTCGTTATCCCTGAGGCATCTTTGCTTATGGACTTTTTTCAGTTGTTAGGGGAAGAAAAAAATGCATGTATTTATATATGCAAATATGAGTATATGTACTTGTACGCATACATTCATATTTAATTACAAGCTTACCTGTATGCATGTACACACATACACACACACACACATATATATATAGTACAATTTATGAGTTTACACTGCCCTCCCCAAATCAAGTCCATCCCTATAGGATTCTTGCTCATCTCCCCTCAGTCTATAAATGTATGTCTCCTTCACACTGAGAACCCCAACTTCCAAAAGTATCTGCGTATCCCATTTACTTAGAGTACTTCTTACATAGTTTTATAATTGCTGTGCTTATACCAGTGTTATATACAAAATGCTCACCTGGGAAAAAGATTGAGAATTTGTTTGCAGTTAAGCTTCCTACTCTGTCTAAAACTCTGTGTGTGTGTGTGTGAGAGAGAGACACACACAGAGTCAAATGTTGTGTTCCTAAATTACTCGACTTATCTCTTTCTCTCCCTTTTGTATGACTATGGTGTTATTTTGAACTGCAGTTGAATTCTTGGTTTTGATTTTTGTTTTCTCTCCTTTCCATCTTTCTTGACTTAATTAAAATTTTTGTTGTATAACTGGAGCATCTTTTTTTCTTTCTTGCAGGCAGTCAGCTTGTTTTCTGGCTTGGCTTTCGTATGCTTATTTTCTTCTGAGTTTATGAGCACACTCTTGTGAGCTCAGTAGTCACGGCTCCTGGCTCTGGAACTTTGGCTTAGAGGCTGTGCCGCGTAGGCTTAGCTGTTGAGTGGCGTGTGGGGTCTTCCTGGGCCTGTGTCCCTGCATTGGCAGCAGGATTCTTAATCACTAAACCACCAGGGGAGACCCCATTGTAGTTTTGATTTGTACTTCCTTAATGATTAATGATGTTGGGCATGTTTTCACGTGTTTATCGGCCATGTGTATTTTCTTTTTTGAAGAGATGCTTAAGTCCTTTGCTTTCTTTGAAACATATTTTTTGGCTGCGTCAAGTGCCATGTGGGATCTTAGTTCCTGGGCCAGGGATTGAACGCCCTGTGTTGGAAACATAGAGTCTTGACCACTGGATTTACACGGAAGTCCCTGCTTATTCTTGAATAAGGTTGTTGTAGAATTTTAGGAGTTCTCCATAGATTCTAGCTGATAATCTCTTGTCGGACACATGATTTGTAAATATGTTCTCCCATTCTGTGGGTTGCCATTTTATTCTGAAACTGTCTCTTGATGCTCTAAGTTGAGCGCTGGAGAATTGATGCTTTTGAGCTGTGGTGTTGGAGAGGACTCTTAAGAGTCTCTTGTACTTCAGGAAGATCAAACTAGTTAATCCTGAATATTCATTGGAAGAACTGACGCTGAAGCTGAAGCTTCAATACTTTGGCCACCTGGTGTGAAGAACTGACTCATTAGAAAAGACTCTGATGCTGGGAAAGATTGAAGGCAGGAGAAGAAAGGGGCAACAGAGGATGCGAAGGTTGGATGGCATCACCAACTCGATGGGCATGAGTTTGAGCAAGCTCTGGAAGTTGGTGATGGACAGGGAAGCCTGGCATGCTGCCATCCAGGGGGTCACAAAGAGTCAGACACGGCTGAGTGATGAACTGAGCTGAAGCTTTAAACATTTTCACGAAGTCCAGTTTGTCTGTTTTTCTTCTGTTGCTTGTGCTTTTGGTGTCGTATGCAAAAAATCACTGCCAGATTCAGTTGTGAAGCTTCTGCCCTGTGTTTTCTTCTAAGAGTTTTATAGTTTTAAGTCTGACATTTAGATCTTTTATTCATTATGAATTAATTTTTTCTACATAGTGTGAGGTGTCAGGGTATAAATTCATTCTTTGGCTTGTGAATATCCAGTTTTCCCAGCACTGTTTGTTGACAAGACCATCCTTTCCCCTTTGAATAGTCTTGGCACTCAGCGTATACTTTTAACCTTTTCTATTTTCACAGAACCAGTCTATATCATTCCTTACAGATCTTCCTGATTATTATTACTACTACTGCATAGTTTTGTTTTGTGTGTATACTCCATTATTAAATCAGTCTCCTGTACTTGGACATTTAGATAGCTTCCAGTATTTCTAAATAATGCTATAATAAATCGATTTCAATAGATATAGTACATCTGTTCAAATCTATTTTTGTATAGTTGGAGGTGTATCTTTGGGATATATTCTGGAAGGAGAACAGCTGGGTAAAAGTGTAAATGCTTTTGTGATTCTGTTAAATATTAGAAAATATTCACCTTTCTGTGGGTTGAACCATTTTGAGTTCCCACTAGCAATATATGAAATGCGTTTACTCACAGTGTACTATGAAACTTCTGAATTTTTTTTTTTCTATTCTGGGTGTGAAAATTAGTATTTCAGCATGGTTTTAATTTGTATTCCTTTCCTTATGAGTGAATTTTATGTCTTCACATGTTTGAGGATTGTTTTACTATCTTTTTGTAAATTGTATGCTCATTTTTGTATAGATTTTTGTGACCTTTTTTCTGTCATTAAAAAGTATGTTTGGACTTCCTCGTGGTCCCATGGTAAAGAATCTGCCTGCTAATGCAGAGGACACAGGTTCGGTCCCTGGTCTGGGAAGATTCCATATGCCATGGGGCAGTTAACCCCTTGTGCCAGAACTGCTGAAGCTCTAGAGTCCACGCTCTGAAACAGAAGCCCCGGCAATGAGAAGCCGCAACACTAACAGAGAGTAGCCCCTGCTTGCCGCAACCAGAGGAAGCCCGTGCTCAGCATCGAAGACCCAGTGTAGCCAAAACTAAAAATCAATCAGTAAAAAATATTCTTGCATGAGAGGGTTATTAGCCTTCTATCTTTGTTGTATGTTGCAAATAGTTTCTCCCAGTTTGTCTTTTAGCTTTGTTTATGGTATTTTGCCATGCAAGCTTTTTATTTTAATATAGTCAAATTTAATAATCTTTTCCTTTTTTGCAGCTGTATTTTAAATCATAATTGGAAAGGCTTTCCTTAATTTCAACTTATATAGAAATTTACCCATTTTTTTCCTATTATTTGTATAATATTTTTATTTTTAAAATTAAATTTAATTTAAAATGAAACAAAGATAAATATTTTAATGATAAAAGGTACAATTCATAAAGAAGGTAGACATCATAAACCATTAGATGCCTAACAACAAAGAAACAAAGCATAAATCAGAAGAAATACAAAGGAAAAGAAAAAAATACATAATGATAGTGAGACATATTAACATTTATCTGAGGATATTTTATCAAATGCAGAAAAAATAAGAATAGGAGCATCTTGAATGTGCCATTAACTTAAATATAATAGATTTCTGTTTGTGTTGATCTTGTGCCCTGTTGATCTCTGATCCTGTCTGTGTAGTATGGGGAATGGGTCCAATTTTGCCTTTTCCCAAATGTCTGTTCGCTTCTCCTGACACTAAAGACAAGCCTTACCACTTGATTTGGGATGCTACCTTGCTTTTTCCTTATACTTAATGTTTTACATCATTGGCCTGTTTCTGTACTTTTTTGTTCTATTTGTCCATCTGTGCTTCATTACCACACTGTTTTAATTTTAGAAACTTTATGGTACTTTTAATTTTTAAAATTTTTGGCCATGCTGCATGGCTGTGGGACCTTAGTTTCTCGAGCAGGGATTTAACTCAGCCCACAGCCATGGAAGCAAGCACCGAGTCCTAACCACTGAGCAGTCAGAATCCCCTTAGTACTTTTTAACATCTGGTAGCATTAGTGTCAGAGAAGGCAGTGGCACCCCACTCCAGTGCTCTTGCCTGGAAAATCCCATGGATGGAGGAGCCTGGTGGGCTGCAGTCCATGGGGTCACTAAGAGTCGGATACGACTGCGTGACTTCACTTTCACTTTTCACTTTCATGCACTGGAGAAGTAAATGGCAACCCACTCCAGGGTTCTTGCCTGGAGAATCCCAGGGACGTGGGAGCCTGGTGGGCTGACGTCTATGGGGTCGCACAGAGTCAGACATGACTGAAGCGACTTACCAGCAGCAGCAGCAGCATTAGTGTATCATCATAGCTCTCAGTTTTTAGTGTTTTCCTAGTGAATTCTTGTGAATTTGTTTTGCTCTATTTTAGTATCTACTTGTCTAATTCCATTATAAAGCTCATTGATATTTTCATTGGGAACACATTACATTTATTAAATATCTTAGGTGGAACTGACGTCTTAATTATGTTGAGGCATTTTCACCTAGAACATGGGACGTCTTTCTGTGTGTTCAAGCCTACTTTTATAGTTTTCAAGAAAGTTTGTTATTTGCTTTATATATTCTGGATTTCTTGTTAAGTTTATTCTTAATTATTTTTTCTTTTATGTTTCACTTGTAAATGGTATTTTCTCACTTATTATATCTTCTAACTGGCTATTATTTGTCACCAGTGAGATATTTTATTCATTACTTAATTGAAAGGACGCTTTTAGACTTATTTGAACATGAGAATTTTTACTGTTTCTCTTTCGTGTGCGTGTGTATAAAGGAAAATATAAGCAAACTATGTAAGGTATATCTAAAACTGATATTCAGTTGAAATCTTCTGCATCACTTTTTGATAAGGAGTTCTTGACATCTGTGTNTTGAACATGAGAATTTTTACTGTTTCTCTTTCGTGTGCGTGTGTATAAAGGAAAATATAAGCAAACTATGTAAGGTATATCTAAAACTGATATTCAGTTGAAATCTTCTGCATCAGTTTTTGATAAGGAGTTCTTGACATCTGTGTTAACTAACCAATATTATTTTCTTGGCCATTAAAAATATTGATGATGTAACATTTTTAAAGTGCTTCATTATCATCTTGGATTTTTTTCCAAGCCACTGTCACCCGTTTTGCAAATTTCGATGCTGGTGTTTTCTTGATTTTTGTCAGAACGTGTTAATGGAAGGTTTTAAAGATTAGCCTCATATTCAGATGATACTTAGTGGTTTCTTGACATGAATGGTTACACTTAGTCAACAGAAATAACCACCAAATTTCATAGGACTGCTGCCTGACCAAAAAAGATAACCACTGAACATAATACACAGATTATTTCAGAGACACTGAAATATGAAAATTAAAAGAGCCTGAGAATCGATGAAATGTGGTATTTACTTTGTGTTTTCTTGTCTATTTATATTTTCAGTTAACATTTTTTTCTTCAAAACCATGGTTTGACTGAAATTTTTCTTACTAAGAATGAAATTTCATTTTTGATAGATCTGATCCCCAACGTGGAGTGAAGGAAAGAAATACAGACTTGTAATTTTTAAAAATCATAACCTTTTAGATTTCAGTTTTAGTGCCTGTACATAAATGAACATACTGCATTAGTAAAATAGTATATGCTCTATCCCACAGATGTAGAAGTCAGACTTTAGGCAAACTTGGCTTACTGGCAAACAGCCCTGGAGCAGATGGTGTTTTCCAAACGTGACAGCAACAGCGTCTCTGCCTCACATGTTCTCACGTATGAGGCCTCTGCCCCCTCCCTTTGAAACTGGAAGGGTTTTTGTGGTTTTCAGCTTATTGAGTGTGATAGAAGTGATATGATGTGACTTTTGAGGCTAACTGAAATGCTTGTGCTTGGGGCCCTGAGCTGCCATGCAAACTCAGCTGTTTGAGACCATCTAGCTGTGAAGAAGCTCAAATTAGCCTCTGCAGGGAAATCGTGTGGAGAGTCTCCGAAACTACAGAAGAGAGAGGACTGTCCCGCCAGCTTCTCCAGCAACCCCTCTTTCCCCCCTGTCACAGGTCTCGCCATTGTGTGCACCTGCCCCAAACTGGAATGGAAGAGCCCTCGAATATTTAGCATAGGGTTGTAGTTAACAATGCATTACATAATGCGTGGACTTATTGACTCAAAATTTTAAAATTTTATTGCTTTTATTGAGATGTAGTTTTAAGATATGTATTCCACATATACATTTGAAAGCCCACAGTTCAGTTACTTTTAGTGTATTCAGAAGGTTGTAAGACCAGTACAATATCCAAATAATTCTAGAATGTTTTGTTACTCCAGAGTGGTCCTGTACCCATTAACAGTCACACCCAGTTCCTCCTTCCCTCCAGCTCCTGGCAACCACCCATCTCTTCGTCTCTATTATCACTCATATTTAACATTTAATTTTTAAACTTGTCTAATTTTCTTTCTTACCATATTTGAAATAATGCACTAGAGGGATGTGGAGCGTGCTTTAGACTGATAGAGAGGTGACAGCTGAAAATGTAACGGTGGAGGATCCAGAACTAAAAAGCAAATACAGTGCTTTATTATTCAAAGAATAGTAATGAATGACTAGTGGATGAATCTGTTTAGTCAGGAAAAAGTTATATTTAGTTCTCTTTTTAATAAGCCAGGGAATACTACATTTAAATTTTAAACTTTAAAAAATTAAAAAACAATGTAAATTTATTTATTTTTGACTGCCCTGGGTCTTTGTTGCCGCACACACGCTTTCTCTAGTTTCAACGAGTGAGGACTCCTCTTGGTTGCCGTGCTCCGGCTCCCACCGCAGGGGCTCCTCCTGTTGCGAAGCGTGAGTTCCTGGGCCTCAGTGGTTGCAGCTTGTGGGCTTAGTTGCTCGGCAGCACGTGGAATCGTCCCGAACTAGGGACTGGACCCATGTCCCCTTCATTGGCAAACCTTAACCGCTGGACCACCAAGGGCGTCCTGCTGCTGCTGCTGCTGCTGAGTCCTGCATTTCTTGTCAAAAAGTTAATGGGGGAAATACCAAAAAAGATAGGGGCAAATCAAATTAGAAGGGGTGCTTCTTTCTGTCTCTAAAATGAAAACAGTAACTGATTTTAATGTCTGTTAGGCTGTTAACATACATCCTGTCAGTAATGGATATATGTTGTTATTCTTTGAAAAATTTCATATAAATCTTATCCTACTTTCAGATACAGATACATATATTTCTTTGTTTTATAAGAAAGATATCCAAGCCACCCATATATTTTACCTTTGGAAGGTTAAGACTTGGTAAAACTTGGATTGTAACTTTAAACTTAGAAATAATCATTTTTTAGTAAAATGTGGGAACAAATTTATAGTCTCCGAAGTGGGATGCTTAAGATGACTCACTAAAGTACATTAACAAAGTATTAGATTTATATTCATTTTCTTACTGAATAATAAAATAATAATAAAAAATAGCTCTACAGTGGCAACCCTCATTCTGTCTGATGGTCTAGTGAGATTTATAGCTTCCATGGCATCCTGAGGAAGCCTGGAGGGGTAATAATAGAAACCTCACCTAAGTNGATTTATATTCATTTTCTTACTGAATAATAAAATAATAATAAAAAATAGCTCTACAGTGGCAACCCTCATTCTGTCTGATGGTCTAGTGAGATTTATAGCTTCCATGGCATCCTGAGGAAGCCTGGAGGGGTAATAATAGAAACCTCACCTAAGTGTTTCCTTTCAGTTTATTGTAGTACGGTTTACTTGTGCCTGGGTGAATGAAATTAAAGATAATATGCTTTTAATAATAGACTTTTAACAGTGATGAGAAGGGATTGTAAAAATCTTTTAATACTAAAGTTTCACTAGTTACAGTGTGGTAGTATATCTAAACTTAAAATTTAAAAATGAGTTAGGCATTTTCCTATTACAGAAAGAAGGGTTTTCTAAATTTATCTTTTCAAAGTAATTGTCAGTGTAATTTTTATGAATATAAACATAATGTACCCCTCAACAGTTAGCTATGAGTGAGAAGAAAGTAACTTCATTTTGAATGGAATTTGTCCTATGAAAATGGAAATTTGAGTCATTTACATTATTTTCTCACTCTGTTTCTGGAAAGGATGTGTCACTTTAAAAAGTGCTTATACTTTGAAAAAAAGAGGGACAGAATTTTCTAATCCATTATTTTTTTAAAGGAATTATATTGAATTTTGAATTTATATTTTAAAAACAAAGCAGCATTTTATAATAAAGCGTGTAAGAAAAACTGGAAAATTATACCTGAATTTCAGCAAAGCCAACATATCTCATCTTACAGTTGAATTTATATGTGTTTGTATATTCCTCTTTCTATTCCATTGTGACATTAAAACTGAACTTAGACCTTCTGATTTCTGTTTCACGAAGTTCTTAAGCTAAGATTAAAAAAATGCACATTCATTCACATTCCTTTCAAGTAAGGGAAAAAAGCATTCAAGAAGAGAGTGAGCTTCTTTGGTAGCTCAGTGGTAAAGAATCTGCCTGGCAATGCAGGAGGCAGGCACAGCGTGGGTTTGATCCCTGGTTTGGGAAGATCCCCTGGAGTAGGAAATGGCAACCCCCTCCAGTATCCTTGCCTGGAAAATCCCATGGACAGAAGAGTCTGGTGGGCTACAGTCCATGGGATCTCCAAGAGTTGGGTGTAACTGAGTAGACACACACACACAAAGAAGAGAATACAAAAGGTTTTTTGTATCAGTATAAAAATTTTAAAATTATTTTTTACCTCCTTTTCTTATTTTTTTAATATATTAGATTAGTATTCAGTAGTTCATATATAATTTATGCATTAACATGGCTATGACCTGACTACTTACCTTTTTACTGATAGGAATGTGTAATCTGAGGTTTGGAGATCATTAATCCAGATTATTGTCTGCTATTACAGGGGAGAAATTTGAACTCTGCATCATTAATTAAGTGGTTTTGCCTGGAGGGCCCCTGTTCTGTTAGCTGTGTGAAGTTTGAGCTCACGATGACTCTGTATTCAAAGTAAATTGTATTTCACCAAGATTGTAAAGTTTAGTCAAATTTTCTGCTTCAGTCTCTCTCTGTTCTCTTCTGAGCCTCCAGTTACATGTTCGTTAGACTTTTTGATACTGTCACATGCGTCCTGGAGCCTATTCATTTAATTCAATTTTTATTCTCCCTGTTCTTCAGATGGAATAATTTATATTGATGTACCTACATACTTGGGCTTCCCAGGTGGCACAGTGGTAAAGTCTGCCTGCCAGTGCAGGAGATGCAGGAGACACAGGTTTGATCCCTGGTCAGGAAGATCCCTGGAGAAGTAAATGGCAACTCACTTCAGTATTCTTGCCTGGCAGATTCCACAGTCTGTGGAGACGCTTAAGGAATCTAACATGACTTTGCTGCTGCTGCTAAGTCGCTTCAGTCGTGTAACAACCTATGTATTTACTGATTATTTCCTCTGTCATCTCCATTCCACAAATGAACCTGTCCAAGTTCAACATGTTCTTCAATAGATCTTTCACTTCTGAGATTTCTCTGTTGAGAACCTTTGTCTTGCCATTCATTTCTCACTTCGTTACCTTTGTCTTTACTTCGGGAAGGTTATTTATGATAGCTGCTTTAAAATCTTTGAAAATTCCAACATCTAGTCATCTTGTGGGCATCTGTTGTCATTTTATTTCACCACATTTGCCTGGTTCTTGTTTGTTAAGTAATTTTGAATTGATATTAAATTTTATGAATGGTTCTGTTGGTAGATCTTGAGTTCTGCGGTACTCCTTGGAGGAAGTTGATTTTTTGTAATCAGCCTGATTCGCATCAGGCTGTGGGTTTGTTTTGCTTTCTGTGTATGGTGATTTCAGTGTCGATTCAGTTTTCAGGACTTTGCCTCGCTTCTTTGGGTCTGTCTCTCGTGTACGTGTGCCACTCAGGGGTTAGCCTGAGACTTGATCAGTTAAGTTCTCAGAGCTTTTGCTTTGCTGGCTTCAGTCTGTCACGTGCATCGCTCAGGGATGAGTCTGAGACCTGCATGGATTCATAACAGGCTTTCTCCTCTCTGTGCGTCCTGTACCATCTGCAGCCTATCCCAGTTTGTCTGGCTTAAAAGACATGGTTTCTATCAGTATTTTAGCTATACCTCCCATTACTCTGCTGTGCAGCTCCCACACGGTAGGGTCAAGGCTTGCTTTTAATTTTTATTATTTTTAATTAATTAAAAAAATATATTTTTTGGTGGGATCCTAGTTCCCCAATCAGGGATTGAACTCAGGCCTGGACAGTGAAAGCTTGTAGTCCCAAGCACTGGACTGCGAGGGCATTTCTAAGACTTATTTTTAAAATATTCAGTTTAGTTCAGTCGCTCAGTCATGTCCGACTCTTTGTGACCCTGTGGACTGAAGCATGCCAGGCTTCCCTGTCCATCACCAACTCCCAGAGCTTACTCAAACTCATGTCCATCCAGTTGGTGATGCCATCCAACC